>JASCZW010002728.1:0-209484 GCA_034211315.2 Aedes japonicus | reverse complement strand
AAGCATGTATTGCTGCACACTTACACACTGACCAACTCGATGAATGAAAAGATATATAAAACGATAAAATGAATGTAAATAAATGAATTCCACCTAAACTACGTTACGTTTTGAATTCTCAACCAATAGCCCTGTAGTGGTTTTAGTCCGCTCTTAGTTCCGTTATCCGCTACGTTTCACTTTGCTACCGAATCAACTTCAGTTTTAGCTGCATCAGGGTTTGACAATCTACTGAACCATTCGATAATCCCCTTGAGGTTTCCGCTCATATTGTGCAAGTTAGTCGGGCAAAAACATAAAACACGACCAGTGGTCTCTCGTCTAAGAGAGTGGCGCATAAGCCATTGCGTTTGCGATAGTCTCAGTTAGGAGAGTCGAACGGACGGTTACAAATATATAACAGGCTTCTCTAATATTTATCTGTATGAGCTTTTTGCGAGAATTATGACCAATCCATCGATAATCCGATTGTTTACTTTGAAGACCTCATTACTTTCCATTCCCGAGCAATCGAATTACTATTCAAAATTGGAATTTGCTACTAAATAAGTCGTAAAATCCACAACAGTCACAACAGTCAGCCTTTGAACTAGTTAGCGTTATCTGGAACATGCAGTGGCTGTAAAAAACTAAGAATACCATTCAAGGGCACCAGGAGCAACTTGAGGTTATTATCTGCATCCGAGATAAGTTACTTTCTGTCTGGCACCAGCATCATCCGCACCAAAACACGGGCACTTTTCGGCTCAAAAGCTGAAATTTCACTCAATAATTAGTATTATCAAGCAGCGTGTATTATTTTGGAATGATATTTTTCTTGTTCCAAATCGCTGCAAGAATAGATCAAAACATATGCCAGATTGAAAATTATGCAAAGTAAATCTTGTATATATCAGAATTGTCAACACCAGTGCAGCGATGATTTTGTGTAAAAAAAACTCATCCCCAATTTGGACCACTGTTGAAGATGCCCTAAGAATCCAAAACAAAGAAACCAGCTCCATTGAGGTTTGGTTTAGCAAAAGAATAATAAATTTAGTTTGGTAAAAAGTCAAATGAAAATGGTTTTCACTATTTCACTTTCTTAAAAACATTTTTGAAAAATTATTTCCGAAAGTAATCAGCCTAAAATCTAGTGTGACATAAGTTAAAAGTTGTTTTTTTCTGATTGCGATAATTACGCTTGCGGTGGTCAAATTTGACATGGTTACAATCAAAAACTACAATATTAGCTCTAGATTTGGGTTTGTTTGACCGGAGATCAATAAATATTGTCAAAGCGAAGGTGTATTATCCTAAAAAAAAAATTATTCCGCGGGGGCTTTGTAAAGAGTGGCAGACAATTGGACTGCACCATTATCTGTTCTTTACCATGCAAGGGGCTCAATTCTTTATTTGTTATAATCTGGACATCCAAAAGCTGAAGTAAAACACGCATGAAGCAATTTAATATCTAATAAAACTATTTATTTCATAAGTTTGGGATATTGACAAATTCACACTATCAAAACATCGTTATTCTGCGTTACTAAGAAAACCTCAAATCAAAATTTCCTGCTGCACGGAAATGTTGCTTGCAAAATGAGCAATTTAGTAGAGATCTTTTATCTTGAAATGTTCTGCTGTAGCGCTACTAGTAGGATAGAAAACCAGTTCTGGAAGTTCTTTAAAATCTTTCAAGACATAAATTTCGTCGTCCATAATGTTACATGAATATTTCACCAAATAGTCGCAATACAGTTTTCGACTACGTGATTTTGCCGTCATCATTGCGACAAGAGGTCTTTTTTCGACTTCAATTTGGAACGTATTTAACTTTAACTTATGAACGAATCCTGGCGACAGCTCTATTTTCCGAGTCAAATTTAGCAGTACGCGATCTTTCCTAAAGATACAACTACCGAAAAATAACGTGTTTTATGTTCACAAACCATTTGACCAGCGTTTGACTTTAGATCGGGAGGTTGTAAGTGGAACAAATCGAAAAGAAGCTCCCGACAAACGGACAACAAGGTGGTAGCCATTATTGAATGAAAATTCCAATGATAGAAAGTCAATGTTGGGATGTCAAAATCATACGCACAAAAAGGTTAGCAGAGAAAAGGGCTGAAGGCAAACAGAGTGAAAACGGTGTCCAAGCGTGATGACCGTAAAGTTCTGTCTAGTTAGAATTCGAATCTTACTGTATTGCACGTGCGCACGTAAAGCGACCAGCTGCGAGAATTATTCCCCAGCGATTTGTTACCTAGGTGCCCACTTTCTGTTGTATAAATTTCACGGTGTTTCGTGTAGGGAGTCAAAAGTTATTCCAGATGGAAGCCGAAAGGAGAGAAAAAAATCAGAACACACACGTTGATAATTCAACGTGGTCCGCAATAAAAATCGCAAAAATGTTGAAATTCGCCAAATCAACAGTGTATGATGTGCTCAAACGTTTCAGGGAGTGAAACATATGAGCGCAAGCTGAACCAGAAGGTGATGAGAATCATCAGAGCAAACCCTGGACTATCGAATAATGAAATCGCACAAAAATACGGTGCTACTCGCAGTACCGTTCGGAAGGAATTCGTTTACGAGCAGGATATCGTTCTTACCGAGCCGGCAAGCAACCAAACAGAACGTTAGCGAGCAAAGTTTCGATCACCAAAACTCGAGCTCGGAAGTTGTGCTGCAACAGGTTTTGACGAAGTACCAAGGATGCCTCGCTCTATGGGACGATGAACCTACGTCAAAATGGGATTCCGGGACGGCTTCTTGGTCAAAAATTACTACGATAGCGACGGCACGAGGAGATATTCCCGTAGCGATTAAGTTTGCTTTTATGGATAAACTTGCCAAAAAACTGATATGCAAGTGGATAATAACGCTGCGGAACAGAGACCATGGTTTCGTGACGAATAAGACGTCGTCAAAGAAGTTCGAAGAAGCTGTTTCGGAAAGAATGCCTCCAAAAACTGCGTACTACCTTTTCATCAAAGCCGCATAAAGGACCCGTGAAGTTTTGACCAGGTTTGACCGAGATTGGCGAATTGCCGCTACAGCTGGGAAGACATCCAGTGGTACCGCGATGATAACGTAAATTTCATCGATAAAAGCATAAATCCACAGCAACTGCCCGCAGTTCCGGCCCATCGAGAGATTTTTGGGCAATAATCAAGCGGGAAGGCTTAAGAAAAAGTGGAAAAACGCCTCGGACGCGACTCATGAATGACCAGAAATGTGGAACAAATGTGCCAAGGAAGTTGATTCGGGAGGTGTGCACCGTTTGATGGGAGGAACAAAAGAACGTGCGAATTTCCATTAGAAACGAGGAAAATGATTTGGATTGATATTTTTCCATAAAGTTCAAAGTGAATCACGTTTCGCTATTGATGTAATAAACTTATTTGTACGTCAATCTGGTATCGAGATACGAGACGATTATATTATTCCGGATTCTAAATGGACATAGCTTTTTGCCGAAAGTAGCCGCTGTCAGAAGAGGTTTACCAGTTTGTTGGTGCAACGTTCTGACTGAAGCGACAGGAAGTGGTGAGGATTCAATACAGCTGAATCCTTCGAATCACTTTTATTAAGACCACTTGCCTGGAAGTGGCACAGAAAACCATCGAAGAGCACGACGACAAACGCATTTTGACAGTTGACGGGAAGGCGTACAAGCTTCACTTGGAGATGGAAGACGAGCGGTCGAAGTGAAACTATTCAACCTCTCTAACCTTAATTCCTGATTACTAATTTTCTTGGGGAGGTGCTTGCCATTCGAGAGGAGTTTTCGAATAAAAAATATCCATTCGCCGGTCTTTCATCCGGTGTTCGCGTCGCACGCATGGTCATCAGGACATACAATGCGTCACGGTCGACTTGGATCTGCATGCACTGCACCGGAGTTTCGAGCCCCTGAACTTTGTAAAAATTGGAAGCAATACATCAAATTAGTATAATATGGTAGCTAATTTAATAATGGAGCATAACATCCCATTCGTACTACAACCTATATTATGATGATATAATTATCTTCATATTAGCATCTATTCATTTAAAGACTGTCTACGTTAAATTTTGATACCAAAATTAATACAGCAAAACAAAATTTACGCATTATTCATAAAATACCGATTGTTTATTTCACAATAATAGATCTAAGATAGAAATAAGAAATAAGAAATAAGAAATAGTTGATAAAGATGTAAATCCTTCTTTCTGTTAAATTCTCAAACTTCCTGTGGTACTCCGCGATCAGGTCCTGCATGGTATCCTCGGAAACGCCCGCCGAGATGATTCTCCATCTTCTGAAATCATCAAAGTATTTACTTTCTTCTCAGTTTCGAAGAGTTTCACATTCAGTGCCCAGTACTTCTCTATTGGGCGAAGTTCTGGACAGTTTGGATGAATTGTTTTTGCCACGACCTCTTGTACCTCACACCATTCCAGGACGGATTTCGTAGTATAGCATGCAAACAGACCTGGAGAGTCGTGGTTATTGATAAATGAATATAACCGCTTTTGCAGACATTTTTTTCGTACACATCATAGATTTTCAAACCACAAATTACATAAGGCTTCACTGGAACCAAATACTGCGAATTCGACACCTTCTTTGTCCGGAAATACTTGGCAATGGCGTTCCTTTGTTTATGGGTGTAAAAAGCCAGACCCTGAAGCTATTTAATGTCTTGGAGTACGTCCCGCATTACGAAAAACTATTTTTGCTATATAGTCGAAACTATATTTCGAATGTAAGATATATTATCACATTTTATGAATCCTAGAGGGTTTTGAGCTGTTTAGTGGAATACCTGTAACTAGAAATTAGAAGAAGAATTAGTATCTTCCATTTAATTCCAACTACCTTTGCTTATCTTCGACAGATACGCGTATTTCGTCTACAATGTGCAGACTTCTTCAGTGTCTCGTACTAATAACTCAGTCGAGTAGAAAATACATTCAGAGGTCTGGGAAGACGTCAACTTGCTTTGGAAATCTTTCAAAGAAGACAAACTGAATTTGATATCTAAGGTGAAAACATAAAATAGCCGCATATGCTTTTTGCGACAAAAGTGAACGCAGATCAACGCAAAAGCATCCACAAGGAAGATATTTTGTCGAAGAAAATAAGGCCACTCAAGATTCTGTAGCAACGCTGGGAAGGCACTTTGTGGAGGTCGACGAGAACGAGCCACGGAAGTTCTTTGGATAGAATCACGTTTTGTTGAAATCATTGGACTTGATGTCCAAGAAACAATTCCACCAGAACTTCTCCGCTGATGAACTTTAGTTATTGGTTCGCTTGCAGCCATGGTGTGGGCATCCTTGCATTTGCATAATTGATTGTTGTTATTTTTTATTATGCTATTTTTATGAAACAAAATAAAAAATGAATAACTGAATAACCTGATTGTTTCAGTTTTATCATAAATCTTTCTTCAAACCGCCATAAAGCCACATTTTGTAGAACATTTTCCATAAATTTAAAAAAAATGAAATTGATAAAGTTTGCGTAGACTTTATGGGGGAGTCCACCAAATTCTACGATGAGGGGAGGGGGGGTTTGAAAGTGTCAAATTTCGGTCTACGTGGTTAATGAACAGTCCCTAATGTTGTAAAAATATTGAAAGTTCGGTATATTTCATTGTTCTTAATTTGAATTTTTTTATATGTGATTTATCTCTGGATCATTAAGCTCCTGAGTGTATTTTTTTAGCAATATGATTTTTTTTATTGTTTATTTATTTAGGTTTTGATACCTTAAGTTTCTTAAATTTTTAGGTTTGAATTTGTTTAATACATATGTTTAGTTTTATTCTCAGATTTTTAATGTAGGGAAAATGTCGGCCGTGGTGGGTTCACTTCTATTTTTGTCAGGATTTCAAAATCCCAGAATTATTGGATTTTTAGATTTATCGATTATTTGCTTTAGAGATTCTTAGATTTTTAGATTTTTTAAATACTAAGATTTTTAGATTTTTAGATTTTTATATTTTTAGATTTTTAGATTTTTAGATTTTTAGATTTTTTAGATTTTTAGATTTTTAGATTTTTATTTTTTAGATTTTTAGATTTTTTAGATTTTTAGATTTTTTTAGATTTTTAGATTTTTAGATTTTAGATTTTTAGATTTTGGATTTTTAGATTTGAAGATTTTCCTTTGAGATTTTGAGATTTTAAAATTTTAAGTTTTAGATTTTGAGATGTTTTAATTTTTAGATTTTGGATTTGAGGTTTTAAGATTTTTAGATTTTTTAGATTTTTCAGATCTTTAGATTATTAGATTATTGAATAATTAGATTTAAAATATCAAGATTTTACGAAATTTAAATTTTCAGATATTAAGATTATTAGATTCTTAAATATTTGGATTTTTTGTTTGAAATTTTTCATTCAAAAATTTTTAGATTTTTAGATTCTTAGATTTATAGATTTTTAGTTTGAGATTTTTAGATTTTTAGGATTCTTGGATTTTTAGATATTTAGATGTTCAGATTTTTAGATTTTTAGATTTTAAGATATTTGAATTTTTAGATTTTTAGATCTTTAGATAATAAGATTGTTAGATTTTTAGAGTTTAAGATGTTAAGATTTTCAGATATTAAGATTTTTAGATATTTATATGCTATGAATTTTAGATTTAGACTTTAAGATTTTTCAATTTTTAGATATCAAGAAAAATAGATTATAAAATTTTTAGATATAAGATGTTCAGATCATTATATTTTTCGATATTTAAATAATTAGAATTTTTGATTTTTAGGATTTTGAATTTTTTGATTTTATGTGTTAAGATTTCAAGATTTTATGATACTTAGATTTGTAGATTCAAGAAATTTTAAGATTTTTAGATCTTCAGATCTTTAGATAATGAGATTATTAGATATTTAGATTGTTAGATATTAAAATTTTCAAATATTTAGATTCTTAGATATTTTTGATTTTAAGATTCTTAGATTTTCAGACTTCTAGATTTATATATGTTTAGATTTTAAGAATTTCAGATTTTAGATTTTTAGATTTTAAGATCTTTAGAATTTAAGGTTTTAAGATTTACCAATACCCATTTAGATACATTACACATACATTTTTTAAAATATAAATGGAACACAAATATCTGCAAAACTCGAGTACTAATCAATTAAATACCAAATTTGGCATGTGGGGGTTCTTAGGCCGTTGTTTAAGGTGATTTGAGATCCCTTCCCCTTGTAGGGAGGGATCTCTCGAACAAATGAAATAGAAATTTGAACCAAACATGAGAATTATCCATGCAACTAAAACGAAAAAAGCGGGGAACATCTCGGGTAAACAGCATGTTATGATAGAAGGCTAATCCCTTCGTAATCAAGAATGGGGAATGCTTGAGTTACTATCAGTGCTACATTATCCACAAGAAGTTAGTCTAAGGTTATGCGGGAAAATATACGTTCAAACTGAAAGGATTCGGCTTCGTTTGAAGATAAATGTTTTGTCTATGAAATGCTTCTACACAGAAAAAAAAAATCGGTTCAAATTACCGATCCAAGGGTTAAATTACGAACACAAACCTTCTTTTTTTTGCAGAAATTACACACATTAGCAAACAAAAATATGTTTTCCAAATTCATTCAGGAAAAAAACATAAGCGCGCCAGTTCTATTAATTTTTTATTCATTTAGTTGCATACGTAGCAAGGCTCGCACCGGGATAAGCAAGTAGCAAAATAAAGCTGTCCAGCAAAGTGACATTCGACTCGACTTCTATTATTGGCCCCTTTATCTTTGAAGCCGCGTATGAAAAGCTGCTATCATGATGCTTTTCCTCTCCGATCCTACCCGAAGCCGTTGTAGCAGAGAAATTAAGAAGGATAGCACAAATGTCAGTAAACTCTCTAAGTCCATAGTGAAGTTGGATAACAACGGTTACTATACATCAGGATTACCCAACTAATGATGCGTGGAATAAAGGTACACCCGGACTACTGTCGAGCGTAAACAGGATAGTTAAACTGAAAAAAACCACAGGCGTAGAGGGTTCCCGGAATCAACACGCGCATGAGAAAGTACGGAAAGGGTCCAACATTCCAGGATAGTCATGAGATAGAAGGTGGATGGGAATCATGCATGGGAATCAACATCCTTGAAACCTCAGACAGTTCTCATTAAAACTTGCGAGATAAAAGTTTTATTTCCATCAAAAAAACATCCATCTTCATCATGATCTTTCTTCAATACTATTTATCACTTCCTGCAGAATTCAGTCATCACCCAGCCATAAAAGTTATGTTCATACATCCATGTTAGGTATTACCGTTTGTCGGCTGCCGTCTTCTGTTTCATCTCGTTTCAATCGATAATCATTCATCACATCCTCCACACTTCGCAAGGCATAGTCCGGATCGTTTACTGTCCATAATAAATTATGATTATATTTATCGAACACCCGGTCGGACGATGAAAGGACGATAGCGACTAGGTAAGAAAATGCTCTCCTCATGCAAGCATCGACGACCCGGTTACCGACTGAGCAGATTTTGTACGGTCTAGCAAAATAAATCAATCCAGCTTACAAGTTAGTAAATGTCATAAAATATCCTCTTTGCTAACGGCCATCGATGGAGAAAAGTGTTTTTATGCGTACGTTTGCAATCTTTTCGAATGATGACGTGATCGACTGGCACATAAAATCGCCACCCATCCGGTCGTTTAGATGATAAGGCAACGACCAGGATGGAATGCCACTCGATAGTAGCTTCGATCGCCGGCTGGAAAAGGAAAATTGAAAGCGGTCGGAGTAGTTGCTGGAGCATCATATCGTACGGGTCATTTGCTCAATCGAAAATCCATTGCTTCGGTTTATGAATAAGGGAGAAAATGTATACACCAAGTCCCTTATACGAGGATGAGGGCTGGGAAAAACAAAATCGTGATTTATCAATGAGCGTTGTTTTCATCTTCTTCTACCGACGGCTGGTATGCGTAACAGAAAGGGAAGATACGTTTTCAAAAGCATCACTTGCAGTTGCAGTCAGTGTTGAAAACTTGACATTGTGGAATGCCATGGGTGAAAATCTTGTATGAAAGCCAATGCATGTTGACAGATTGTGAGATCAAACGGAAAATAAAACTGTCACCCAAGGCAGAGCAGACGCTGAAAATGGAGGGAAACCACATCGACAAAACATGTTGCGTCGTTCAGTTGCAAGCTAGTTTGTGGAAAGCTAAGGTTTCCCATTAAGTTTTCCTTCTTCTCTCCTCGAGTTTCTTGTAGGTAGGTAAACAAACATCCTACCATAGTTGCGAATCGAATGTTGCTCTGATGAGCACGGAGAATGTGTTTTCAATGGAGGATGTGCATTTGAAGATGTGTGGTCTTCATTTGTTTTTGCAGGATAGGGTTGCCAGGATCAGTGGTGGCACGGGGACAGGATTTCAACATTTTTGTGGTAACATTTGACAGTTTTCATAATGACCAAAGTGAACACAAGGAATAAAAAAAAACTATAATTGAAAATGTCATTCTGCAAAAATAATATCATCCCGAGCAGAAATTTACACACAAGTGCACCGAACTTTTTCCTTACCGTGAATTTTCAAGGCACAGTACAATCGCATTTCTTCTGCTTGCGGTATATTTTTCGTAACAATTGCCCTACATTCTTTTGCGGGTGTCTTTTCATTACTGCACATTATACAAACCAACACATACACAAAACCAAATCACGCTCTGGACGAATGACCGCCGCGTTGAAGTCCAGTAAAAACAACAAACAAGAAGAAGACGAATCAAATCACGCGCATATTCAACCGTTGTGTATCCAACAATAAAAATACCTCTAACACGTACGTCCCCAGCCCCTCTGAGAAAGAAAAACATAAATTTAAAAGTACTAATACTCCATCGTGACGCCATTGGATTTTTTGCAATAGCTCACAAAATTATCCTAGTTTGTGGATCTGCACTGTTTATTCCGAAAATATCAGAAGTTTCGAATTCCAAGGTGGGAGTACTGGGGTAAGTACCTGTCCAGGGATGGTTGTCAAAATATATTTAGATGCGAAACATGGCATGCAGTAAGACACCGGGGGAAGTGTACCATCGGGGTAAGTGGATCATGTGATTATTTAAAATAGTAGTGCCTTAATTTCGCAATAATAACTAACACAAAATGAAGCATAGATTCAAAACGATACACTAGCAACCAACACAGCAAAAAGTATCGAGCATATACACACATCAGCATAGTTGTTTACACGAAACGTCATTTCCAGCTTCGAAAAAGTTAGTTTGCGTCGTAGTAAAAAGCTTCTCACACCGTTTAAACAGAAGTTTATTTCATTGTTTTGTTTTGCAGGTAACTATTATAAGTTAATCAACAAATTGGGCGGTAATAACAGTTCATTGTTTCTATCATAGTTTTGAATTCAACATGATACACTTCCCCGAAGTTTTGCTACCACTGGGGGAAGTGGATCATATTTCGTTCATTTCAAATATACCATTATTCGTGTGGAGATTTGGTTGCTTTATGGTCTAAATGTGTGTTTAATTTACTATTAACACTTTTACAGCAATAATGGCTCGCACGTACGTTAAAAAAGACCAGCATCTGCATATTCTAAAGTGTCATTAGAGTCTGCCATTGAAGCTGTTAAAAATAATCAAATGTCGATGTCCCAGGCTGCGAGATGCTATGGAATCCCAAGATCAACCCTTCAAAAACGCGTGAATGGCCAAAGAGGCGTAAAAAAGCACTACAGATGGAAGACCAACTGCGATTCCGATAGCCGTAGAATCTAACATCGCATCTTGCATTAAAACGATGGAGAAGTGGGGCTTCGGGTTGTCCAAGGCTGAAGTTCTTACAGGCTATCACACGGTACTTGGACTGAAAACGAAATTCAAAACCCATTCAAGAACTCTGTACCCGGAGACGAATACTTTTACAGTTTCAAGAAACGCCATGGATTGTCCCAAAAGAAGCCAGGAAAACTGCCTCCACTGATCGTGTTCAAAGCAAAAACGTGTGGACTAGCTGGATGGCATCGAAGGAAGACGAGTTTCCTGGATTAGCTTACGCAGCCACTGCCTAACGGATGGATGGACACGGAGACATTCACCAATTACTTTGAACGCCAATTTCTGGAAAGTGATCCCGAAGGAACGATCAGTTGTTTTAATTTATGACGGCATTCATCGCACACCAGCCTGAAGTTGATTGAAACAGCAATGCAGGAAAAAGTTGTGATTTTGAAACTTCCGCCTCACACGAGCCATTTGCTTCAACCCATGGATCTTTCAGTTTTTAAATCTCTTGGGCGATAAGTATGACGAAAAAACTGATTGCTTGGCAACGTAAAAACTACGGTGTGAGAGGCTTCAAAATCAGTATTTTCTCTCTGCTTATTTCTCGATCATGGACGCAGTTTGACAAAACTAACATTATTAGCGGATTCAAGAAAGCTGGGATTTTTCCTTTCAGACAAAGTGATTCCAGATGAGAAATATGAACCTGGGGCGCTTGAAAGATTCAAACGTTTTCAACATGCCTCAGCATTGGCTGTTGAACAGTCATCACTTCGCGAGAATGTTGAAGACACCAGTGTGCAAGCAGATAAAGGCATCTTCGGCTGATGGATCCTTTGAGCAAATCCTGTTGGAACATGTGAAGCAGAATTCAACAGCATCGAAGGAAAAAGGCGAAAAGTATGCCCCTGAGCCGAAGTAATTACATCAGCAGAGGCTCTCCAGACTGTGAAAAAGTCCAAGCAACGTGTGTCGAAGAAGACTTAATTGTCAAATTACTATTGCGACTAACTTTGAAGAAGTACAAATGTGTCTTAAGAATTTGGACTTTCTTGCCATTATCTAGTTTCTCATGTACCAATCGATAGTATGGTTTTATACGTATCAATCAAAGCTTCCTTTGAGTTGTTCTAAACATTTTTTCTATTATTCGATTCTCATTCAAATATTAATCACATTTACGTGGTATCTGGACAACCCTTTTCAGAAAAGTAACTTAATCAATACCACAAAAGCAATTTTGCGGGTATTCTGGTAACTTTGAACGTGTTTCATTACATTTTATCCGCATATGAATGACATACATACAGATGATCCACTTACCCCTAACCGTTGGGGTAAGTGGACCATCCATCCATATTTTGTAAGTCGTTCGTACACCTTTTTGTGAAGTCCAAATATCAATGTTTTATCATCATTTTATACATAATACTCACACATTCCCGCAACATTACACACAAACATAATAATGCATTCTTGAGAGTTACACATGATGTTGAAGTTGAACTATGTGAAATCTTGTATCCACTTCCCCCGGTGTACCTTATATAAAACTTCATTATTTTTCAAAACGAGGTAATAAGTAGACATTTTTAGGATTTATGGCCATACTGGCCACTAAAAGAGGCCCTACGGGATCCGAGTTCCTCCATGAAATTGGCCATATTCAAACGTTTTCCAAAACCTGGCTTTCGGCACATAAAATTTCATGATTTTGCAAAACTGTGTCTTCGAAGGACATTCTGAGGGTGTCTAACCACACTGGCTACTTAGGGAGGCTCTGCGGGATTCGAGTTCCTCCGGGAATGTAGACAAATTTAAATCTTTTATAAAACCTAGCTTGCGACATATCAAACTTTATGATTTTGCAAAACTGTGTCTTAGGATGACATTCTGAAGATTCGTGCAGGCCCTCCGGAAGGTCTGCGGAAAAAAGGTCTGCGGAGGACATTCTGAGGATTCCTGGCCATACTGGCCACTCTAGCCCTGCAGAACCCAAGTTCCTCCGAAAAAGTGGCCATATTCAAATCGTAACTCCTAGAAGTTTTGCAAAATCATGAAGTTTGTTGTGTCGCAAGCCAGGTTTTGGAAAATATTTGGATATAGCCACTTTTTCGGAGAAATTTGGTTCCCGCAGGACCTCTCTAAGTGTCCAGTATGGTCAAGAATCCTCAGGATGTCCTCCGAAGACCTAGTTCTGCTAAATCATAAAGTTTGATATGTCGCAAGCTAGGGTATGGTAAGAAATTGGTTATGACCACTTTCCCGGAGGAACTCGAAATTCTGCAGGTCCATCTCAAGTGGCCAGTATAGTCAGACACCATACGAATGTCTTCCAAAGACAAAGTTTAGCAAAATCATGAAGTTTGATGTGTCGCAAGCCTGGTTTTGGTAACGATTCGAATATGGCCACTTTTCTGGAGGAACTCGGATCCCACAGGGCCTTTTTAAGTGCACAGTATGGTTAGAAATCCTCAGAATGTTCTACTCAGACCTATTTTTGCAAAATCACGAAGATCGATATGTGGCAAGCCAGGTTTTGGAAAAGATTTGAATATGGCTTCTTTCCCAGAGGAACTCCGATCTCGTAAGACATCCCTAAGCGGCCAGTATGATCAAACACCCTCAGAATATCTTCTCAAGACAAAGTTTTGCAAAATCATGAAGTTTGATGTGTCACAAGCCAGGTTTTGGTAACGATTTGAATATGGCCACTTTCCCAGAGGAATAGCAATTTTGAGAAAGTGGTTGAGTTCCTGAATCCAAAGTTACTAAAAGATTTCTTATCGGTTGGATACTTCCATAGTAATGGTCATATTAGTTTCCGTGTTAAAAATGTTTTCTGTCGGCCTTTTGCGTGATAAAACAAATAATGGTTAAAAAATAAGCAGTGAAGAGAGTTTTCGACAGTTCCCAGTTGGTTCGTTTGTTGAAAAGAAATATCTTCTACATTTTCTTTTCTAAATGTCATGACATTTTTTTTACATTAATATAAGCGAGAGAAAGGGGAATTTGACCAAAAGGAACCGAAAAAATAAATGTTTTGTCTTTCATACGACACCGCACACACTGTCTCATAGCAGAAATCAAAATAAAAAAAGAATACGCGATGTTCGTGCTATTTGCGTTTTGCCTTTTGGTCTAACAACATCACAACTAGCTTGAAGCGGGAGGTGTCAGCAACATTTGATTGCTTTGTACAGTGACCATTTTTTTCAGAAGTAAACCGTTTCTGAAAAATGTCAACCGTTACCACCACTGGCCAGGATCATGATCATGATGTTGCAGAATTGTTCTAACTTTTTCTTGAAAAAGCTTTAGAATTTTTTTTAATGAAAAACTTAAATTAGCTATGGACAGAATAACATTTTCATTTTAAAGTCTGTCCACGTTAAATTTCGGACGTCAACATAGTAGCAGCAAAAAAAATGTCCACATAATTCAACAAAACCGATTGTTTATTTCACAATGATAGAGTTGTATCTACAGTAAAAACACTTGATTAAGATGTTAATCCTTCTTTCTGTAAAATTCCCGCCATCACTTTTGCAGACATTCTTTCCCGTACACATCCTTTTTGATAGTGCCGCTAGAGACGAAACTTTGAGACTTTCGACCACAATAATATATGACCTGACAACCTTCTTTGTCCGGACATATTCAGCAACTGCGTTTAAAAGGCTGTTAAAAGTCTTCGAGCACGTATGTTTCGATGTCAATGATACAAGAAAATGTTTGCAAAAAATTGGTGTAAAGCACGACTTTTTGTTGGGCACCTTCTCCACTTTGTTTGTTTAAGCCCTTGCCTCTGCTTCACTTTTTGTACTTATGATTTTAACTTCCAATTTTGCGAGCCACTTTTCGTACAGAAGGGTTGAAATTTTTCTCAATACTGGCTACCACCTTCTTGTCCATTTGTCAGGACCACACTTTTCGATTTTTTCCTCTTCCAACCTTCCGATCCACAGTCTAGCGCTGGTACCGATCGTTCAAAATGCGTTTGCACACTTCAGCTAGATTAGATGCCATTTTATTGAATGTAAAGACTAAGTTGTAGTACGAAAAGCATTCTAGCAACTGCTTTTTCGTCGATACTCAGAAACGGCGGTTCAGCCAGGGTTGCAGGGCTGGAAACGAAACGGAACCGAGTAAAGCTGAAAAGATCAGCGGTACTAAAAACTGATAGTGCAGATATGAAGAGAAGCGCATGAGCTCAGTATCTGCCTAAAGTAATGCATAACTGTGCTCTTAGGGGAGGCAAAGACATGGTATAAAGGAATATTTAGTGAGTTGGGTGGCCAACCCCAAACACATGAATTAACATCGCGGACGTCTGAAAATGGACATCTATAGCCTTCAGTAGATTTGCTGTACGGGGTTGGACCAAGTCTGTTTCTGTGGATTGTGGTAAAGTTGGGAATTTCAACACTAGATGCGTTATGAAAAGAGTGCGGCGACGCGTTGGGAGAAGGGACAATTGTGAAACATTCTCCTTGTTTTGATGAAATTTGTCATTTTTGAAATGAAAAGACACAAGTTGAAGTCGAACGGAAGTGAGCGATTGGGCCACCAATCTGAAATAAACAGAGAGCGATAGAGAAAGAAACAGAGAGAGAAAGAAAGAGAGAGAAAGAAAGAGAAAGAGAGAGAGAGATCTTAGCGTTTGTTTTGTCTCCACTCTCTGCTAGATATCACAAGTTGAGTGACACCAAAGTGTCTGTTGTTTGCACTCTCACCACCCGAAGAGTCGGAGCAAGTGAGTGAGGAGCACCGAAGAGAGCAGAATTACCGGGGAGAGTCACCCTGGTGAAAACCTTCATTGTTAGTTTTATACGGCAAAACATGAATTTGAGCACTTTTGCTAATCGCAACTAGCTTATTGCCAAGCTCTCAACTAAGGCCTGTACACGAAGAAAATGCATCAGACAAAATCGTTCGCCAAAAATTACAACGATTTTACCACCCGAGACACAGAGACGGCGCACAAAATTCTCCGGCATTTTTCTTCTTGTTTCGATGACATCTCAATAAGCACTGAACCGATTGCTATGAATTATTGTTTCCACATGTAAACAATTCACTCCAAACTAGTTATACCCAGATTTTCATCTATTTTTACCCACGGACAAAAAAGTTTCACACGGATGAAAGTGGTGCATTTTTTCAGAGTACAGGCCTTTAGTGTTGTAGGTGCGCTTCCACAGTTATTAGATTGAGAGCTTTTGAAGCCAATCACCAATGCATAAATTGGTATGTTGTTTGGCAAGAACAATCATACTCTTATGCCCAGGGTTGTCGAGAATTTTTAAAGTCAACTGGACTGGGAATCGAGTTCATCGCATCCGAATTGTTAGTTCCGTGCTTTTACCGACTAGGCCACCTGAGGCCCCTATTTTGTAATGTTCATCCCGTTTTCCAGCCATTTTTTCTTAATGTTTAGATCAAGGTTTCACTCACGTCAGTGCGGTGCAGTCTTTTTTTGCTCTTTCACTCTTCTTCGTTCACACTGCAGTGAGTGTATGATCACTCAGGCAGCGAATGGTCAATTCTCTCACTCTCTGTGTTGCGTCCAATAATCTCTACCGTGGTGTCAAGAAAAACATCTCCGTAGAGACTGAGTGAGATTCACCAAAGAGAGCTAGAGATGTGCACCCGGGTGATTCTCCCCAGGGAATCCGCAACTCTGCTCTAAACAACCATTATGCCGTAGGCTGTAGAATTTAATGCCTTGGAACAGCTGAAATATACCTTATTTCTGCCAATGAGCATAAATCCCAGGTGGTACAAAAGAAAACCATATATCGAAGTCGTTTCACTGTTCTCGCCATAGCTGCCGTAAACAAACAGATGGAGCCGCCAAATTTTCACAGTACATTGGCAACTAGTATATATTGACTACTAACCATGGCTCTTGCTTCCCCGGTGAGGACTGATGCACTAAATATACCACGCCAAATTGAGACTCGGTGAAGTGCAAATGGAAGACGGACTATGAATTGCATCAGTTGCTGGGAGAACCTCCCGTCATTCACACCGCTAGAACCGGCCGACTACGGTGGGCTGGGCATGTGGTAAGAATGTTGGACGTTAGCACTGTTTAAATGATTCTCGATGCAAAGAAGAAGAGGCGCGCAATGAGCAAGGTGGATCGATCAAGTAAAAAGCGACCTGTGGACCCTTCGCAGACAGTGAGATTAGCGAGATGCAGCAATGGGCCGAAGAGAATGGAAACAGCTTCTGTATATAGCTAAGGCCACCCCGGCCTCCGTCTGATTGTCTGATTGACTGACCTGAAATAAAGCATAAACAAGCTAGAGACTGATATTCACTCTAACGTTACGTAGTGAGTGAATTCCGAACTTCTAATACTATCACATGGAAGAATTGAGCCACAAGACAAGTTTGCCGAAGAAAGCAAAGCTCTAACTAGTAAAGGTCTGTAGGTATAGCATAATTTAATTGGAGGCTTATATGCACACTAGCACCACTTTGAGAATGAATTCAGGAATCATGTGACTACCACTCGGGAGGGCTTGATCATTAGCACAAGTTTGAAGCACATCATATGCATAAGTCACAAGCACATCATATGCACACTAGAACCGCCTAGTGCGAGAATTCCGAACAAATTTGCCACTATTTGGAAGGGCTAGGCCACTAACACAAGTTTGCTGAAGAAAGAAATGTCCTTATATATTTATTTATTTATTTATTTATTTATTTATTTATTATTGATTCCTCAACAGATAAAAATGTTTGTCCCAATGACAATAGGATAAAATTGAATAACATACAACAATTAACACATACATCTTCGGAAACAACGGTTATTAACCTCACGGGATACATTAAAATCAAACACATTATAGCAGCTGTTGAAAACGCGGCACATGCTTTGCACAGCTTTGTGTTTGCCGTAGTTGGTCCTTGAGTGCCGGTTAATGAAGAATGGTTGTAAACGCAAGTTTCGTCGTCGAGTGTTGATGTTCAAGAGACTAAGTAAAGTGGAACAGTCGATGTTTCCCTGAAGAAGGTCACCAACGAAACACGCTTCGGCCACCATACGCCTCCCTTCCAACAATTCCAGCTTAATGAGCTTACACCGGCTTTCGTAGCTTGGCAATCTGCGAGGGTCTTGCCAACGAAGATGTCGTAAAGCAAAGCGTATAAACTTCCGCTGAACGGCTTCGATCCTCTGGACTGCATTTTGTTAGAAAGGGGACCAAACGACAGCGCAGTACTCCAAAAAAGGACGAACCAAAGAGCAGTACAGTGCCTTCAGACAATAAACATCTTTGAAGTTTTTTGCGAAGCGGAAGATGAATCCTAGCTGCGATGAGGCTTTAGAAACTATATAAGCAATGTGGTTCTCGAATGACAGTTTGGTGTCAAGCATTACTCCCAGATCCTTTACTGTTGTTTCACGTTCCACGAGTCGTCGAATACTTGTAGTTCCCGCTGAAGAAAGTGGGCGCCTTCTGGACATTTTATGATGTAGTACAGTTTTAGGTCGTCCGCGTAGGATAATTTCAGGCATCTGAGGATCAAGTTCACGTCGTTCATATATAACAAGAAAAGAAATGGGCCAAGGTGGCTGCCTTGTGGAACGCCGGATGTTACTGAAAAGCTGAACGAGGCATAATCTGAAATCTTCACAGACATAGATCTGCCAGTCAGGTATGAGCGGAGCAGTCGAAGCAGCAGAATTCACATCCCCGTTTGCAAGGGTCGTGTTCCAATTCACGCCGGCGAAAAAAATGTTCATTTGTTCAAAATCAGCATGGGTGAAGACATAATAAACTTTTGCGATGTTGTCATGGAAGCTGTACTTAGGATTAAATTCCAGAGTCAGAAGCAGAGGGGAATGATTTCTGCAGCTTTTCACAAGCGGTGTCGGAGCTTGAAGAACGGAACATCGTTGACCAAATTCTTCGCTGATGAAACATAGATCCAGCATACGGTTATTCGCGTTAGGAATGCCATTAATTTGCCGAAGTCTAGCGGTAGAATAAGCGTCAAGCAAGGAGAGGGAAGCCGGTCTAAATGACGAACAGGAATTGTCTGGATAGCGGAAGCCGTTAGTATCGATGTTCCATTAATTCGTGCTTAGGTAAAAATCTCCCACGATGACGATATTGTCGCTGGGTCCCATCTGTGACACGACCCAATCCAAAGAAAGGGCGGCCTTTTTGATAAGGCTTCTGTCGCTAACACGATCGGGGGAATATAGACCACGCAAATAAACAGAGTCCCGGTTTTAGTGGATATCACCACCCAAAGATGTTCAACCGTTGAGTCTTCTGAAGGCTTCAGAAGTCGAGATTTGAATTTTGAGCGCACGTTAAGAAGAACTGCACCACCAAATTTCTTGTTGCTATTGAGCGACGATCGATCTAGCCGGTAGACACTATACGTGTCGTCGAACAGTTGCTTCGATGATGTGTTTATATTAAGCCAGATTTCCGTGAAGGCGTAAACATCGTAGCATGCGTCACTGCATGCCAGCTGGTACTCGCGAGCGAACTGTTGATACCACCTACGTTCTGGTAGTACAGAAGGGCTGTCAATGAGGGGCAGAGGATTCGGCATGCAGCGATCTGAAAGATGAGACAGCATCAGCCCGAGTAACGTCATTAGGTGAAGGGTACTTGCAATAGATGGCAGCTTGGACAGCCCTGTTCCCATCACTAGACCCAGGGCCGGGACGACTTGGACGACTGGAACTAGCAATTGGAACATCGTTGAGACTGGCATTGGGCACAGTTGAGCTAGGAGGGTCCAGGGCCTCCATACTGCTTTGTGACGTTCGTCCCGAACCGGTTGAAGTTACGGTCGATGAATGATGATGACGAGCTTGGGTGAAATGACAGGTGTGTAGCGGGCTGGTGGACGTTGATAACAGCGGTCTAGTAGAAGTACCAGCAGGAGAAAGAACGCTGGAATCGGAAAATTCATCAGGAGAGTACGTTCTACAAATTGCGGGTACTTGCCTGAATTCGCAGTTTGGAGAACCTCTTCGTCAGAAGCAACATCAGGACCGCAACGACTACGATGAACGACGACAGCAAAAGGCGGGACTGTATCGAACTGAGAAGAGGTCTCCATGGTACTGATTGCGCGTCGCGGTTTGGTTATTCCTCCTCCATGGCGCCATCTCCCGACGCCGACTGAACAGTTCGGGACGTACGGTTCCCCCGTGATGCAAGAGCCGGAGTTTGAGAAGGTTTCCAAAAAATTGCGGCTGATGTGCTATCCTTAAATTCCCAGAAGTAGATGCCTTTCGGCCACGTTGATGATGAGAGGGCTTTTTCCTTCAGATCTGCACTCAGTCCAATTTTGAAGGAGATGAAAGACATAGAGCTGACGTCCTTTCCGTTGGTTACGACGGTTACATCGCGGGAAATTCGTGACAGGTATAGCCAAATCTTTCGGCTCGAAGCTTGATTTACGGCCGCCAAATTGCCGAGTGATGGGGATACTGACTCAGCTGAGCCACACATGAGAGGTTCTTGTGGAAAGTTTTTCGATTCCGGTCTGCCGAAAAGTCGACGACGAACGGAAACATTAGTATTTTCGGTGCGCTTTGAAGACCTCGGCGTTAATGAGTTGGAGAATTAATAAGACTCTCGTTAAATAACGTCAAACAATCTGGATGCACTTATTTATTATGCACTTTATATTTGCGATATTTGTTCGTAAGAATTCTCTAAATTGTTCAACTTTGTTTACGCTTTTCGGGTTTGACCTTTTGACATTTTGTCCTTCTTGTCTTCTTTCGACCATTTGTCCATTTGACCATCTAAACCTTTGGGCTTTTGTCCTTTGGATTATTTGTCTTTCGACCTTTTGTCTTCCACCTTTTTGTCTCAAAACCGCGAGATTCGTCCCAGAACATATGTTAATAAAATATGTGTGCAACCAGTAACTTACACAACTTTGCATCGCTTTGTTTGTTTCATAGAACCTCTATGTGGTTCAATATACGCGAAATAACTTATCTAAGTTGTGATTGCAAAAATCATCCCTATGGTCTTCTATAAAACCAATCATGGCAACTCTAACGGTACTTAACTTTGTCACTTTCTTATCACATTGAATAACATTAAAAACCAACAGTAGTCCAATGCTCCCCAACTACTCGGAAGACTTGTTAAATAGCTACCGCTCAACGAACTACCAGCGCGCGCCACCAACTCACTTCCACTTGTTGAGGGGCAAGTTTTCTCCCACAGCAGTGGGTACTCAAAGTGGCAGAGAAGAAATACGATTTCTCCTTCGTCACTTCCTTTGCGAGCGCACAGAAAACGACCGGATTCTACGCTGTGCAGGGACCGGATCTGTCGCCAACACCCAGAGTATAGCCAGCAATATGCAACTGCGAAAGTCTAGTCCATTTATTTTACACCAGATTGTAAAAGTCAGTCGTTATCACCAGCAACGGAAGCAGCCAACCACCACCGGCATCGCATCCATAACTATCCTGCTGCCTGGTGGATTTTTTTTTTGCTCCTCAATTTTACCCGCAGGAGCTGGCACAGTACTGTTGGAATTTCATCTGACAGTTCGATTCCGTTTCACCTATTTTCCTGTACATTGAGCTTGAAACGGAGTGTGGATGCCGGTTTCCATAAACAAACAGCACTTCCCTCCGGCACATCGTTGACGGTTGATGGAGCCCGACAGGAGCTGGAAGCTGTTTGGTTTTGTTTCGGTTCGACATTCAGGTTCGGTGTCCATGGAGGGTATGAGTAACACACGTCGAAGCAGTGATTAGT
This sequence comes from Aedes japonicus, assembly GCA_034211315.2. Classification (NCBI taxonomy): domain Eukaryota; kingdom Metazoa; phylum Arthropoda; class Insecta; order Diptera; family Culicidae; genus Aedes; species Aedes japonicus. The sequence continues at coordinate 187,936 of JASCZW010002728.1, read as the reverse complement.
TTTCACGATTTGTTGGCAGTCGTTTCCGTGTCGATCGTAGGCTGCGTTCAAGTGAGTTGAGTCGGTAAATCTTGCTAACTTTTGTGTTGATTTGCTATTGGTGGTGGCGCTTTAAGCTAGTTTTGTGGTTTACAATGAATATCTAGTCTGTGAAATATTTGTTTTGCTCCGAAATTTGAAGCATTTGAATTCTGTCAATGTTACAACAAAGAAACTATCATCCCATAAAATCGGTTAACTCCTTCTCCGCATAAGAATGTGAATTGCCATCAGCTTGATGCACTTCCGTAGTTTGATTGTGGGGTTTTGTAGCCGGTTTTGAACTTTTCGATATTATGCACAGCAGTTTTTAGCCTTAATTCGAAAACTGCACTTACTATACTAGAACCAATACTTTGGGAACTAACAAAGTAAATTACAAACAAAATGCCATGCCAAAATTCATACTATTAGTGTTTCAAAGTAGTATTATCTAAGTTTAGTATCGATTTATCGATTGGACAGTTTTTAAACTGCTCGTTGGTTGGATTTACGGCAAATTCATTTTTTTATGCAAAGCCCCCTATATTTCACGTTACACCTAAGAAACTAGAACTAGTATCAACACATGTGATCCGTTCGAGCGCAACGCTGCGATATTGTTGGATGGTTAAGCGCCAGAAAAAAACCTCCTAGCCGGTTTGGCTTTTAAATGTTGTTTGAGTACGAATGAGAAAGTTCACCATGCACCGTACGATCTTCATGAAGGGAAAAGAAATTAATGTTTGTTGGTCTATCTCTGTACGACCATAACGAAAATTGTTGGTCAGTATAGTTTTCAATTGATCAGTAATCCAATAAAGAAGTCTATTTTCAGTCTGTATACCCATATTTCTAAGAATCGTGTTCGAAGTTGTTCACATAGTTTTGTGTTTGTGACGAAACAAGCGGAAGACTTAAAAACCACTTAGGAGGTTAACTTATTCTAGGCAAGCTAAACAGAGTGCTTTTCCATCACATGTGGTCGTGCTTTTCCATCCATGTGGTCTTTAGGGAGGGTAAAAATAGAGATGCTTCACATCGCTAGAACCATTCTGTGCCATTGGCGGTGTTTTAGGAAACATCAAGCGCGTAAATTGTTGCCAGTAAAGATGGCGGATCCGTTCCTGGCTTGACCTACCCTGTATGGGGATATGTGGCAAAATTGTGTGCGTTTGCTTCGAAATACTGCTTAACAAGAGCCCTACGCTTAATATCAAACTATATCTATTGAACTTCATAACCTGCCGAGCGTCCGATACTTGCTCTTCACATCTTTGGTTCTAGCAGAAATTGCTGTCCACTACTGGGATCCTATGATGTTGGGAAGATACTTCCAATTTCAAAACATTTTAATATAATTACACTTAGTTCAATAATCCAAAATTGTACTTATCTCTTTTTTAAATTCAATTTTGGACCAAAATGTGCTGCATAACTGTGCAGTGGTTAATGTAAACTTCGACTGTTTTTATTGTATCTTTTTTTATTTTCCGATCTGTCATTGCCAGTGCTGACAAAAGTCATCGTCAAAGCACATAAAACCACAGTATCGACGAGGTCTGTTGCCTTCAATGTCGCGCAAGGGAAACATGTTGACTTGCAACGCAAAGCCTGTCGTCGTGCAACAATAAAGTTGTAACGGCATACAAGTTCGATGATGCCAACTAGTTGTTCTTCACAAACCCTTCCTAGTCACGCAACAAAAAATATGCGAAGAACCATAAGTCATCGTTTTGATGATGCATGAATATTTTGTAATCATCGCACCTTAGATGGGAAATGACGAAAACTGGTTTGTTTTGGTTGTTAAATCTAAGAATGGCAAAGATGTCCTCTACGGCTGTAAGGGATTAAACATAAGTCACGTCGACTAATTTGTAAGTATTTCAAAACGATCTCAGCTTTTTTCATCCTTTTTTCTCCTTTGCGGCTTTTTTCATAGCAAATTGTTATCATGTAAATGAAGCGTATATTATGGTCAAACCTTCCATCGTAAGACCTCATTGTGGTTTGTGAACTTTTGATTTTTAATATGAAAATTGTCTAAAAGTTATTTATTTAGAAGTGTCTGGTTTATATTTTGTATTGGATGAAAAAGTACGGAATTTGAAAAAGGCTCGATGGCACAGCTGAAAAAAATATGTGGAAGCTACGGCAGGAATCAAATCAACACAACGCAGTGCTTGGAAACACTAGCCACATGGCTCCGAAGCCGCATCCAGTTTTTAAATGTAGTTTAGTTTTTTTAAGTACCCATTATCGGCTGGGGCAAGCAATTACTGTTATTATTGAAGCGCCTTCAAACTGGATTTACAACTACCAATATGTATTGTAATCCGATGCCAATGAGGTGTATACAGGTGTAATGGTCGTGGGTTTTTTGGATTAGGAACATCCGAATCAGTTGAATGTTAAAACATAATTGAACTTTATTCTTTCGTATATCTTAACACTAGGGCAGAGACACTTGAAGTCCTTATTTACAACGTATCCGATCGTTAATCGTTAGAGAGAGAGAGAGAGAGAGAGAGAGAAAAAAAGAGCCGGAGAAGGCCGCGAAAAAAGAGAGAGAGTCCATGGGTACGGTTGACACATGCAGCTATCTTGTAATTTGATGGATTGATAGGCAACATCACTTATACGTTTCCACAAGGAGATAAAGAATCTCCTTCCAACAACAAGATTGAAAAAAGAGCAAGCCATCTAACATGAGGGTGCCCCAATGGGCGGGGGGAAGAGCCCGCCCTCTATTTACAAACTGTTATCAATAGGGAGTTGGCATTCCCACTTTCCCCATCCAGAGTGCTTCAATCGGGTGTCCTGAAGGTCCCTCCCATTCCCATGAAATATTTATATAATAGTGTGTATATTTATGTAAATGAAAAATACTACCAGAATTCGTTACTATTATATATTATCTTCATTCGGTTGAAACTGAAATGCAAGAAATGTTGTAAATTGTTAAATTGTAGAATTCTGTGGGTCCACGCTTAGGGCACGTCTATTAATTATGTCACGCGAAAAGTGACTTTTTATTTCTCCAGTCTTTTGTAGTTAAGGTTAATTTAGATCTAAATGTACCTTTTCAACATAGAAACTAATCAGCAAGTCTTGAAAAAAAACTAAGTTAACAAAATATATTCCGATAATCAACCAAAACGATACAGTATGATCGTGTGAATCGAACATGACGATTGAATGTACAATGGAAGATGAAGAAACATTGAAGTATAACCGGATGCGAAGCACTAATGGCCCAAACACAATGATAACGGCAACGGAAAACGGCAAAGCCCGATCTGAGTATGACTACTTGTCGGAAAGAAAACAGGCTAGATTCAAGTCGATTCTGATTGGACATATCGAAGTCATTTGCAACAACTGTCAAAATTGCCGTTTTCCGTTCCGTTTCCGTTATCATTGTGTTCTGGCGGTAAGGATAAAGGCTTCTACTAAACCAGGAAGTTTGCCAAAATATGCCTTGGAAGAGAGGACTCAAGCAAACGTTGTTTTAAGGAGTGGAGAATATGAAAACGCAGTAAGCAGCTATTTAAGTCAATTATTTATTATTTAAAAAATGTTTCATCAAGGTGAGCAATCGGTCAGAATCGATGATAACAATATTTCTCTCATTATTCAAATTGTTCAACGTTTTTCCAATCATACATCATTGGGATAATCTTCTCAAAGATTTTTTTGTTGAGATTGATCATCAAAATATCTTGTAACGCCTCATCTGACAGTCCAGTGCGCAAATCGGATAGAACTAGTGCAAGGGCACTGAACGCGCGCTCAACCGATACTTGACTCGATGGCCCAGAGAGTACGGCCATAGCTACTTTAAATAATTCCGGATGACTATGCTTCCGAGCGAGCCAATGGGACCATACGTCATAGTTATGTGGTTGTCGAATTTCTATGTTGAGATGATGCAACTGTTGTTGAAAATTAGTGGAATTCGTTGTAGGCGTAGTTGCCTCCGGACATTCAAAATACTGGGTCAAGTAGTCGTCCATTTCGTGTGCTTTTGGACTACTCATCACATCTGTTGGTGCTCTAGCTGTTGACGTTGAAGGCTGAGGCTCGTATGCCGCTTTTTTTAATTAATTCTGTCCCAGACGTTCATAATGAAACCCTAGAGAAAGGATTGTAAACATAAATATAAGGTTTAGCATTATTTTAGCAAATCTTTCCATCTCGGTTATTTTTTTTTATTTTTATTTATTATTTTTTTATTTTTATTTTATTTATTATCACCGTCTTCGATAAAAACTTCGTACAGACTGAACTACTTAATACTAGTTTTCAATAACTTAAAGTCTAAACAATTCTACTTATTCGGTTTTTAAAAACATTTTTGGATATATCGAAGTCGAATTCGTCACATACTGAATTAAAAGTGCGAAGGCACGAATCCAATGGATTATTATATCCGTAGTTAGTGCGGTGATAAGGAACAGCAAGCATCGGATAATTTCGAAGTCGACGAGGAGGAACGTTCAGTGAAATCTGCTCAAGCAGCGCAGGGCAGTCAATAACGCCGATTAGGATGTCAAAAACCAGCAGACGCTGCATTTTAATACGCCTGACAGTCAGTAGTTCCAAATTTATTAGTTTGCAACGGTCCGAGTACGGAGGGAGATTGTCCGGGTCATTCCAAGGAAGTGAACGAAGTGCGAAACGAACGAACTCTGCTGTACGCGTTCAATGGAAACGATGGGTGCCACATAATAAGGAGACCAAACAGGGGCCGCATACTCGAGGATGCTCCGTACCAAACGGCAATATAGTGATTTTAAAGCCGTAGATGTCGTTGAACTCAGAGGCGTGCCGGCGGATTAGCCCTAACACTGAGAAGGCTTTAGCAGTCGTGATTCCCCGCTGCTGATTGAACTGTAGCTTGGCATCGATGGTAACTCCCAGGTCGCAGATTGAAGCCACACGATCCAGATGCGCTGACCCCATGCTGTACTGGTGATGAGCGGGATTGTTGGAGCGAGTGGAAGGATATAACTTTGCATTTATCGTTATTAACACGCATGCCATTGTCGCTACACAGATTAACAATGGTTAATATCCTCTTGTAAGAGCAAAACAGTCGCGTGGAGAACATATTACACGAAAAAATTTGAGATCATCGGCGAACGATAATTTGAACGACAGAGGCACAAGCACAAATCGTTAACGAGATGTTAAATAACAGCGGGCCCAATACGCTGCCTTCGGGGTACTCTGACGTGATGTTGAGTTGACGAGATCTCGATGAATTGACCACTACGTGCGCTGTGCGGCCAGAAAGATATGTAAAAGCCACTTCGTTAGCCAGTCAGGAAAGCCGATGCGTTTTGAATTTATCAATTATCAAAATATGAGGAACGTGTCGAATGCTTTAGCAAAATCGACATACACCGCGTCCACTTGTCTTCCCAATTCAATTTCTCGTGACAGTGAGGTAACGTAGCACATCAAGTTTGTTGTTGCTGAGCGATGTTTCCATGAAGCCGTGTTGATTTCAGAAATTAATGGCGCGGCTACTGTGTAGAGAACATTGGGCATCAGCTTTTCGAAAACTTTACTTAAACAACCAGAATGGAAACACCACGATAGTTTGTGACTCCGGTTGACGTTTCTGACTTATGGATGGGGACGATAGAAGCATTCTTCAAACGGAAGGAAATGTTTTCTCGCTAAGCGATCGGTTGAATAAAATCGTGACAGGGGCTGCGAGGCTCATAGCACACTTTTTCAGGAGTAGTGGTGGTATGCCGTCTGTTCCGGATCCTTTCTTGGAGTCGAGATTGTAAATGACCTTCAGTACTTCATCAGAGGGAGAATTGGATGACGGGAAAGTTAATGTTTGTGCGAAGAAATATGCGCGAAGCAATTGTGCATTGACGGTACAGGACACGACTTACTGAACACATTCTCGAAGAATTCGGCTGAAGTAGATTAGCGGCTTCTGCGTTAGAGCTAGCATGAGCCTTCTCGTATGTAATGTTGCAAGGAATACTTGCAGGAGGATCTCCAGTTTTCTAACGAAACCCAGAAACGTGTTGGTTCCGTTTGATGCTTTGGAATCTCGGATAAATATTCGTCGTGAGTGGATTCCAAAACAGATTTGAATGTAGTCTCAACTTCTCTTAGAATGGTTTTGTCGGCTTCCAATTTCGAGAGGAAATAGTGATTGCGTGCCTTCCTGAGTAAGTTGCGAAGATGTCGCAACTCAGCGGTCCACCACGGTTTGTTGAAATTTGAGTTAACCGCACGTCGTTTGCGCGGTACAAAAATGCTGCAAATTTCGAAGAGCTTGTCGTATCGTTATCTTATCGCAATTGAAGCCATTCTTATTTGCCACAAATGACATTAATTTTCATACATGCTTGGCGATCGATGTCATATATAAGAGAGCTGCTTAAATGGACCTTTTCCCTATATTTAATATCAAATTACAAAAATTACCTGAACAGATTCCCTCTCGTCAGCTGATGAGAAAATATTCGAGCGGGGGAAGTTGAAACGCGGGTCGAGGAATACAGCAGGGAGGAAAAGTTTGTTTTCTCGAAGTTTCTTCAGTCGATTCTTAAGTGCCCCTGACAAGATTGAACAAAGTGGATTATTCTTATAACTTTCAACGGACCGTATTGTTTGCAACCACTTCATGTGAAAGTCGCTAAGTGTAACATGCTTCATCTGCAGATCAATTGTCAATTTGTATACTGGGGAGAATGCTTCAATAAAGTCCTTTAAAAATTTCCAGTGATCCTCTGTGATTTCTACAAGATGAATTTTTGTCAAGTGCAATAACAAATAAAATATTGAATAAACATTTCACTTACCAATTTCTTTGTACTCTTGGGCCAGCTCCCTATAAAATTTCTCTTGTTCTACGATGGATTCAATCATTCTGTACTTGCCTCCCCATCTTGTCGGGGACCACAAAGGTGCCTTGGAGGCATGATTGTGTTCAAAGAATAGGTGGTACTTAGTCTTTCGTGTTTCTTTCACAAGGTCCGTAATCCTGCGGTTGTTTATGTCATATTTCTTCGCGACATCTCCAACAGCCAGATGGAGTGTATGACTTGCACACCGAGTGAGGCAGAGCAGGGGTCCGAATTCAGAAGCAAGCGCATCGAGTAGCTCAGTTTCCTTCTCATTGCATTGCTGTACTTCGTCTTCCAATAAAGATTCAAATGAAACTCCAAAGACCGCTGCATATTTTTGAAGCAGCTTCACGGCGGCAATCATATTCGCAGTGGCAATCATTATCAGTCGTGACTGACAGGATTTGGTCGATGGATAGTTCGTACGACTGAAGAATCTCAAGAATCTTATCCTTTAGAAACTTGGCGGTCTGGCTTTGCCTGACTTCGATCATCCCTGAAAAAAAAAATCAGTGGGGTTGTGTACAAGACACGACCGGTTGACGTAGACTACGTTAAACCAAGTGATGCATTATAATGTCAGGGAAATTCTATGTGGCTATTATTAGCGCTAAAAGGGTTTCAATTATTCGTGCCAGTCGCTTACCCTTACCGATAGAAGCAGTTTAAGTCACAATATGACGGATGCGGCTCTTATGGGACATTGGACCAGCGATTTGAAGCCAATATGTAAGATAATTCTTTTGTATGCTCTTGAGATATTATTTGGTGGCCCTGAAAAGGGCCGTTTGGTTTTATGAAGTCAGTATGTGGGAAAATTCTCTTGTACACTCTTTATAACTCGTTGGTGGCCCTGAAATACAAACATATATTTTGACTGATACCTTGTCTCCTTTTTAACATTCACCATTTAAATACCATACCATTCGGATTATTTGTATACAATCTGAGGTGTAGTATGCCTTTGCATAATTCAACTTGAAAGAATCAAAGATTTGCAATTTATGCAATCTTAGCAATTCTAGATTTCAAGGGTAATAATAAACATTGAAATACTCTAGAATTCAAATAACGATAAAATTCGTTATCAGAAAATATCCGACAGGTTTAGTGATTCTTATGAAAACACAATAATCAATTGCATCATTTTCAGATGTGTAAGCGTCTCTAAAAATGTTCAAAGTTCAGAAAGTTTTATCAAACAGAAAAAAACAAAAAAATATCTTGCAGTTGTTGTAAGGTTATATAGGGTACATGTCCCTTGACTCAGTCGATTATGTAGCGCACGATTACAATTTTAACTATAACTCATACAATAATTTAGCTAGAAACGATATTCAACTAGTTATACCTTTGCTAAGACATGCTTAATAATGCGTTTGCTGTACTGGACCATGAAAAGTCACCAACTAACATTATTAAGTCGAAAACTTTCGATGGATATGGATATCATTAAGGATTCTTGTTCGAACGAATTTCAGTAAAGTTTATTTATTTCATTGCTCCAGGCATTTATTTATATTATCGCATTGGGCATTCAGCTATATTCGGTATACTATACGAAATATAAAGTAACTTTATAAAAACTAAATGACTTTCTCATATGATCAATCGGCCATTCCATTTCAAAACATTAAAATTCCCACTATATTCATTTAGTTATATAGGTGTTGGTATGAATAAGCCCTTCGAAAAATACACAACCGCTCACATTTACTTTTCCATTGAAAACTTTTATATTCTACATTTTACTATGTGATGAATATATAAGGCCATAGTTGGGAATATAAGGTGAAATGCGTACCTAAAATATGGTCAATGGTTTTCTTGTGAAATTATTATTCAAGTTTCTATGTGAATATCAGATAAATTAGTGAATTCAATATGGCTAAAACGTTAAGGAAATCGAAATATATATGAACATATTCGATCTCGCAAAAGAAAGAGAGTGAGTTTTATAAAACATCAATATTCTTTGCAATGGGTATGGGAGAAAATGTTGGTTAATATATGATAAATTCTTATAAATATAAAATAAACACCTGAGAAAATAATCACGCGTTAAAATATGTTCAGCGCATTAGTTGTATCGATATCATAAGTAGGTTTATATGCAGTAAAAGCACGCGGCGCAGTTCATCACCAGAATACAATTAATACTCTGTTGAAATTTATAATGACAGGGAGAGCAAAGCGATTCGTAGAGAGATATTCGATCGTTATGATGACATGCACTTTGTCAAGTTGATTTTGATTTAATAGATACCAATTTCCTACCTCGAACTGAAGGACGTTCTCCAGCGTCCCAACTTCTTTGCCATGGGTATGGGAGAAAAGGTTGGTTAATATATAATAAATTCTTATACCTATCAATTTCCTACCTCGAGTTTAAGGACCTTCTCCAGCGTCCCAATTAGTTGTTGGCAACGAACAAATCGGCACTAGATTAAATGGCGCACAAACCCAACGAAATATTAATTTTATTCTTATAAAAACAACTCTATGAACTGGATTGGTTGTCCTCAAAAGGACAGATTATCAATTTATGGATTGCGCCAACCAGCTGAGTAAAATTTTTACGGCTCGCCCTCCATCGAGCACCGAACTAAATTTAAGATTAGTTCTATAATAAACAACTCTTTTTTTTTAAATTTATTGTCCTCAAAAGGACAGATTATTTTCACCTACTGCTGCTCGCCCCAAAGACGCTTTCCTCCAAACAGCAGCGTTTTCGATGTCGCGGCGAAACAATCATCACGATGAGGTAAGATAGCGGCTTGCACAAACCGACGTGATTGTGCGCCCCCATAATCCGCCATTTTACCTCATCGCGACGATCGCTGTTTGGGAGAGCCTTGGTACTTACCACCATCAGCTGCTACGCGACCACCAGCTGCCTGCGACCAGCTACCAGCGACCACCTCCGCACAGCTTCAATGCTGCCAAACGACTGAGGCAAAATTTTCCTATGTGTGCGCTTATGCCGTTCTCAGCTGCCTGCGAGACGTACATGGAGAGACGAATGACATGATTGGTTAAAGTCTCTCTCTAACACAAAGAAGAAGAAGATGATGCAAGACGTTCCTTGCTTCGATTTGAAATCTGTGATAGGAAATTTGGTAAATTTACTCTGCAAAATGACATTATAAGTCATCACCTTATATTTGCGTTATTTTCAATAGTTTACTATTGTTTGAGAATAATGTTTGACAATTTAATTGGAGCGCGGTAAAATTTCCGATCGATTGAAGAAGAAATCATGTAAATCTATCGTGAATTATTTGAGTTATTCGCGTACAAAACGTACGGTTTTTCGTGACGGTCGCAATATTTTAGATTTTCAATTGACACCCTACCCTTGCCGTAAGACGTAGTCTACGTCAAAAAATTGTGTGTAAAAATTTGCTCTAACGTAAAGTAAATAATTAAGTACCGAGTGTGCGTATAGCAATTACACCTTGTTTTGCGAACTGCATATTTATCCCAAGTATGTGTCTCGAGTGTCGCGACGCCGAATCAATAGCCAATGGATTAGTTTTCCTCTCATTTCTGTTTGGATTACTTGGTTTACTTTTTCCGCGGCAACGCCCAAGTGAACTTTAATGTTTCGGCGATTCATTGTTACGCCCAACGCTTCCGAAATCGGATCCAGTAATAGTCTGAGACCTTCCCACTCTAGACAGGAGAATGGAAGGTGATGAATAGCAATCAATTTAATGCCAGCGTCCAGCAATATTTGCTTGTTTATTGCAATTGGTGTCTTTGGCACTATTCTGGCTTTTTTCGCAGGGGGCTCTTTTGTTAGGTCGTATACGGCTGCTTCTTCTGGGTGTTGTGTTCGGAAATGCCGTAGAAAATTAGTCGTGTCGTATTTTTCTTGATAGTAACTGCACCCACTGATATTGTCGATTGCACAGTCCACTTTATTGTCCACTTTTTTCACTAAGTCCGTAATTAAAGACGAATACGTGAATCTTCGCTTTTTCCCGACCATTTTATCGAATGTTTTGCCTATCGTGGTACAAACTCAAACACAGACTGAATAGAAGCCCTTGCCAGCTTCGCATGCTCATCGATCTCACACAGCACAAAGGCGTCTTGCTGTTTGTTGTGTGAATAGCATCGCGTCCCCCCAGCAGCGTGCATTGTTTCCACCCATCGAGACTGGCTAACAAGCAAGCAGCCTATTGCTATTGTTGTAGCTAAAGTGGGCAGCGTTGAACATCACTGTCGGCGCGCCGTATCCATGGACTATTGTAATGATGCATAGCACACGACTCTACAATGTTTATCCAGATTTTGTGTGCCCTATAAAAAGCACACGTCATTAAATGTAATTTTCATTGCCCAGTGAACACGCGAACGGTACAGTTCGTTCGGTCCGCTTTCCGTTGTTTTGGAAGCTTTTTACGAGTTGTTTAGTCTTCAGAAAAAGGAATTTCTCAATCGCCAGTGGAATCGTCGCGAGTGAAATCAGTTTTGATTTACTGAAGAAGAGAACATTGTGTGATAAGTGGTGCAACAGCGTCATTAATTGCAATTAGCAATATTGCCCCGATCGAGAAGCCATATTGTTCCGAATCTATACGGCACGCATACCAGCAGCCCATCGTGTGAAGCGTGCATTCTTCCATACACCAACTACCACCGACCAGCAACATCATCGTGATCGTTCAGCTCCACGCTTAGACGGTACACGCGGTCACTCATCGTCGCTCGGCAGCAGCAGCACGCATTCGTCGCCCAGCTGCAGTAGATCCGTGATACATATAAGATAAGTTTTTTAGTAGTATATAAGATAAGTGATTTTCATCGTAGTGTGTGTGTGTGAGTGTGAGAGTGATTGATAGTGTTGTGAGAGTGTACTTAGTTTTAGTTTTTTTTAGGTTTAGTTTGTCTATCTGTGATTGATTGTAGATAATTACGTTAGTGGTTGAGCGTGATAAGCTCCCACAAGCGAGCCATGGATGATTTATCGCAAGATGAATCATCTATGGCACGAAATGATGAGGTAGCTCATAGAGTTACCAGATCACGTGCTTATCCAGACAGTTCAACTGGTCCATGGGTTGTTTATTTTCAGCCCAAATCGAAACCTCTGAATGTTTGTCAGATTTCTGATGATCTGACGAAGCGATTCTCGGCCGTGACCGAGATAATAAAAGTAAGACCGAATAAACTTCGGGTCGTTGTGTCCAACCTTAAGCAGGCGAATGAGATTGCTGTCTCTCAGTTTTTACACTCGAGTATCAGGTAAATATCCCAGCTCGGGGTATTGAAATCGAAGGTGTGGTCACCGATACGAGTCTGACCCCTGAGATCCTGCTGAAGCGGTTGGTCGATTTAAGAACCCTCTGCTATCACCAGTTAAGATACTGGATGTGCGCCAACTTGGCGCAGTGTCGACCAATCAGGGTGAAAAAAAGTTTACACCGTCAGACTCGTTTCGCGTGACCTTCTCTGGCTCAGCCCTTCCTCAATACGTCGAGTTGGGAAAACTTCGGCTACCTGTGCGGTTGTTTGTACCTCGGGTCATGATCTGCCAGAAATGCCAGCAGATGGGACATACGACCTCCCATTGCGGCAATAAGGCGCGCTGCTCCAACTGTGGGGAGAAACATGAGGATGGCGCGTGCGCAGACAGAACACCAAAATGCGCTTTCTGTAAGGGATCTCCTCCTCATGCTCTCTCGGCGTGCCCGGCGTACAAACAACGCGGGGAACAATTAGAACGCTCGCTAAAACAGCGTTCCAGGCAATCAAATCAATCTTCCGATTCATGATTTCAATATTATTCGTCTTGATCGTGAGGATTCGCGTGGAGGTGGAGTACTTTTGGGGATCAAAAAGTGCTACTCCTTCTATAGAGTGAATTTTCCTCCTATTCCAGGTATTGAAGTTGTCGCATGTCAGGCTGTTATTAAAAATAAAAGCCTTTGCATTGCTTCCGTTTATATTCCTCCAAGAGCCTCCATTAACCGAAAACAACTCTCAGATGTTCGTTCGGTTCTTCCTGCTCCGCGGTTGGTCATGGGAGATTTTAACTCTCACGGTACAGGCTGGGGAGAACCTGTGCAGATGACAACCGATCTTCCCTGATATATGACCTCTGTGACAACTTCAATATGAGCAGTTCTTAACAATGGAGAAGTAACACGTTTGGCTGGTACATCCTCAGTTGGCAGTAGATTAGACCTCACACTTTGTTCGAATTCATTATCGTTGGATTGCACATGGAATGTGATTCAAGATCCCCACGGTAGTGATCACTTTTCCATAAAAATTTCGGTTGCCACCGGGTTCAATCCGTCGAAATCTGTTAACGTCACGTATGATCTTACCCGTCACATCGATTGGACAAAGTTTAGGACAGCAGTAGATGAAGCCGTAACGACGGTAGAAAGGCTTTCACCGCTGGAAGAGTATAACTTCCTCTCCAACCTGATCTTAGACAGCGCGCTTCAAGCTCAAACTCGACCAGTTCCAGTGACGTCATCTCGCAGGAAACCTCCTTCTCCATGGTGGGATCAGCAATGCACCGAGGTTTACCGTAAAAGTCCGACGCGTTTAAAGTTTTCCGTAGACGTGGAACTCCTGAGCACTTCGAAGTATATACGGCTCTCGAACGCGAACTTAAGAGCCTCATCAAGGCCAAGAAACGCGGTTACTGGCGAACATTCGTGAACGGGCTATCGCGCGAAACGTCGATGAGTACTCTTTGGAACACGGCACGAAGGTTGCGTAACCGAACTACGAACAACGAGAGCGAAGAGTACTCGGACCAATGGATCCTCAGATTCGCGCGAAAAGTTTGTCCAGATTCTGTGCCGGCACGGATGATTCCTCGCGAAAACACGAATTCGATAGATGAGATTAGCCAACCCTTTTCAATGGTAGAGTTCTCTCGCCTCTTTCGTGGGCAGCTCCAGGCGCTGATGGACAGTTCAAGCTTAGAAGCTCCCAGACGTCGCGAAGAGGCGCATGTTGAACTTGTTTAATCAGTTTCTGGAACTCAACATTGTACCGGATGATTGGAGACGGGTGAGAGTTATTGCCATTCAAAAACCTGGTAAGCCCGCGTCCGACCACAACTCCTATCGACCCATCGCGATGTTATCCTGTATTCGAAAGTTGTTGGAGAAAATGATCCTCTTCCGTCTGGACAAATGGGTTGAGACGAACAACCTGCTTTCAGATACTCAATATGGTTTCCGTAGGGGTAAGGGAACGAACGACTGTCTCGCGTTGCTTTCCACAGATATTCAGTTAGCTTTTGCTAAAAAAGAGCAAATGGCTTCTGTTTTCTTGGATATAAAGGGGGCTTTTGATTCAGTATCTGTTGAAGTTCTTTCAGATAAACTCCACGCTTGTGGCTTTTCACCATTAATGAATAATTATTTGTACAAGTTGCTGTCAGAGAAACATATGAGCTTTTCCCATGGAATCTCTACAGCTTCACGATTTAGCTACATGGGACTCCCCCAGGGATCATGTTTAAGCCCCCTTTTATATAATTTTTATGTCAAAGACATTGACGGTTGTCTAGGTGACAACTGTACGTTGAGACAACTTGCAGATGACGGCGTAGTGTCTGTCACGGGACTCAATGGGGTCGATCTGCAAGGACCCTTACAGGATACCTTAGACAATTTGTCTACTTGGGCTCTAGAGCTAGGTATCGAATTCTCTACGGAGAAAACTGAGTTGGTAGTTTTTTCTAGGATGCATAACCCAGCACAACCGAAGCTTCAAATTTGGGGTAAGCCGATAACTCATTCTATGTCCTTTAAATATCTTGGGGTCTGGTTCGATTCTAAGTACACCTGGAGATCCCATATTGAGTATGTGAAGCGAAAGTGCCAGCCAAGGATCAACTTTCTCTGCACAATTACCGGGACCTGGTGGGGAGCTCATCCACAAGATCTTCTAACGTTGTACCGGACAACGATTTTGTCGGTTATGGAATACGGAAGTTTTTGTTTTCAGTCAGCGGCTCGGTCGCACTTCATTAAACTGGAACGTATTCAGTATCGGTGTCTTCGTATCGCGTTAGGTTGCATGCACTCGACTCACACCATAAGTCTTGAAGTGCTGGCTGGCATGTTGCCACTCTCGGATCGGTTTTCAGAATTATCTCTCCGGCTCCTCACCAGGTGTGAAGTTATGAACCCTCAGGTAATCGAACATTTTGAGCAGCTCCTTGAGTTGAATCCTCAAACCCGCTTCATGACCTTGTACCATTTGTACATAACACAGGATGTCAGCCCTTCGCCGAACATTTCCAATCGTGTTTGCTTCTCCGATTTCGACAATTCGGTTCATTTTGATTTATCCATGAAGCAGGAGCTTCGTGGAATCCCAGAGCATCATCGTTCTATGATTGCTCCTGTGATATTGCTGCAAAGTTTGCCAAGTTGATTCCACTAAATCGTTCTTCACTGACGGATCATTGATAGAGAGTCAGCAGGCTTTGGAATATTTAATGAAATTTATAGCGCCAATCGTAAACTTCATGCTCCTTGTTCCGTATATGTCGCTGAATTAGCGGCAATACACTTTACGCTAGAAATTGTTGCCTCATTAACACCAGATCAGTACTTCATTTTCACGGATAGTCTCAGTTCTATAGAGGCTATTCGCTCCTTGAGGCCGGTAAAGCACTCCTCGTATTTTCTCATGAAAATACAGGAGCTTCTAAGTGCTTTACCTTCGCGTTGTTTTATCATCACCTTTGTATGGGTCCCATCTCATTGTTCAATTCCGGGCAATGAGAAAGCGGACTCGCTTGCAAAGGTGGGCGCTATGGAAGGCGATATTTATGATCGACAAATCGCCTTCAACGAATTTTTTACTATTTTTCGTCAACAGTCACTCGTCAGCTGGCAGCATAAATGGAGTAAAGGAGATTTGGGGCGATGGCAACATTCTATCATCCCAAAGGTGTCGAAGAAATCTTGGTTTAGCGGGATGGATGTGGGTCGAGACTTCATTCGTGTCATGTCTCGCCTCATGTCCAATCATTATTCTTTGAACGCTCATTTATACCGGGTTGGGCTGAGCGACAGCAATCTCTGTGAGTGTGGACAAGGCTATCAGGACGCAGATCACGTTATTTGGTCTTGTGCTGAGCATCGTGGTTTCAGATCGAGGCTTTATGATTCCCTTCGGGCTCGAGGTAGACAACCCAATGTGCCAATTCGAGATATTTTGGCTGTACGTGATTTGGAGTACATGAAACTCATTTATGTGTTTTTGACTAACATTAGCCTTAGGTTGTAGTTAGTTTAACCTGTATGTTTACTTTAAGTTTTTTTCAAATATGTATGTGTGTGTGTTTTTTTTTTTCATTTTCAAAAACTGTTCAAGTCAAAAGAAAACCATAAATTGTATAGTTATAAGTGTTTAGATAATTTAGAATTTAAATTTAATATGTTATGTAAACCATACTTTAAATTCCCACCCTCTTCCCATGCGTAATCTGTAATTCCTATTAACCTCGAGACGGCCGCGAGTAATCGGCTCCTCCCTCCTAACTTTAGTTTTAAGATAAATGATGTATAAAAGTATGAAAATTTGGCTCTGTAAAGTTAATTCGATTGAGCCGTTACAAATAAATGATTATTAAAAAAAAATATGTAATTTTAATGGTGTTATCGTCTTGTTGAAAGTACCCACCGAGCTGGCACGATGCCTCTCGGTGGTATTAAATTAACTCCTAGTAGTCCTAGTAGTCAGAGTGATAGACTGATCCGCTCTATCTGCTGGCTGCTTGGTTCCGCTCGACCCGAATAGCAAGAAGTGGTTTGAGTAAGCGCTTCTTGGTTAGCTGCTTTGAGGGAAACGTGAGCGGACGGCAGTTGAAGATCACCCCTGCTTCCAGCATTACAGTTTTCAAAACCTCGTCGCTAGGACGATGCCGGCTGGCATGGCCACATTAATGGACTTCACCATCCGCTCCCGTGGTCCTCACATGTGTGGACCTGCGGGATCGTTGAATTGTCACTGTGTTCGGGCGTTTGTGAACGTGGCTACGCAATCCGCATTAACTTCTTGGATTTTCTGCACCTCTTGGAACAGTTTACATGAGGCCTCTCTTAAAAATAAACAACAGTTACTGTCCTAGTTTGAGGTATAGGAATGAAACTAAAAAAAAATGTTCGGAGCTCAAAATAGATTCAAAAAAGAACTACTTTGAAAAATGATCAAGTAGAGATCAAAGAGTGCTTTGGTCACGAGCTGACGTGTTTTTCTGTTGTCAGTTTTTCTGTCTAATTCGATTGAACTTGAAAAAAACGGTGAAAAAATAGAGAAAAGTAATCAACCTAGAAGAGAATCTGTTACTACAATGACAACGAGACGGTACGGTTCTGTGGTGATCGGAAGACTTGCCTCGCCGCTTGTGAAAGAGTATGCCCATGGCCGTGCTCTCTCGTGTGAAGGAAAATAAAGAAGAAGTGCAGTGATCCTAAGTTTCATAACCAGAGATCGAAATTCTCACTCAGCTAGGTGAAAACCATGCTCTCTTTCAAGCAGGTTTTCGATGAGTAGTGAACCGTTTACATTTTCATCTCTGCTTTTGCGCCGATTATTCATTATCGTCTCTTTTGCATATGCGAAAATATCTCGCTCCAAAATCCAACGAAAATATTTTCTCATGTCACATTTTTCTCTGAAAATATGCTAGGTACCGTAAACGAGGAGCAAAAACCAAAAATAAGGCCAAGCTGGTGCACACGGGTACCGCCATGGACCATCATTACCGAATCATAATGACGGAATAAAACAGGCATAAATACTGGTGCATTTTCAGGTGTCAAAAAGTAAGTGAAAAATAATTATCGGCATCTAGGATTCACTGAAAAAGAAACGATTTATCAGCTTCTCATGCTCTCCAAAAATTATAAATCGCTGGTGCTTTTCTCGCGAAAACTGTTGTGAGCGTATAATAGTCTCTCGCTTCTCACATTCTCATCTGTTTCTCCAAGCGGGTAAAAAAGGACGTTTCTCTTTTCAAATAGGCGAAAATTTCGGTCTCTGTTCATAACCAACTTGACGTAGTGAGCGGAAGCCAAATTCGGCTTTATGCTTTCTGTACAGAGGCTACAATTTCTTCTTCAATCACTCTTTCTCGTACACTTTGGCGTTAATTGTACCCTTCACAAAAAAAGGTCGACCGCAAATCACCGGTATAAATCACATGTCAGAGCTGCACCTTCTATCCAAACTTCTCCATCCCCACCGTGGTGTCAGTGTCGTCCGATTTCGTATTATACCGCGGTCCTTGGCGTAGGTTTTGTCGTCGATCAGAATGCATCCGTCTTTATTCCCCAGATCCCGGTTGTACAGTTTTTGCGCTCTTGTTTTGTCCCGAATTTGCTGCTCCAGGGCCTTTTTCGGCACTTTTTTTTTCTTGTACGTTTTCAGGGAGTTCCGAAATCCGTTGAATTATTCCCGCAGGTTTTACGTAAGTATTTCTGTTTACGAACCGCCCAATTCTCTTTGGACCTTCGTATAGCAGTTTGTTGAACTTAGAACGGTAACAAAGCATGATTTTTCTGTTGAGTGGATCCGTATGCTGTAACCGTTCACTAACTAAAGGGCGATACGGTCAAAATTTGGTCAATATCAACTTGACGTATTTCTTTCAATTTTGCATTTAAAAAACCTGAACATCCCTCATTTTGAAGGTGTGTGTGTGTAGAATGTTGCTCCTATTTTGATTTTGGAATTCACTCTTCAGTTGTCAAAATGCCGTCCAAGCAAGAAGAGCAGCGTATCAAAATTTTGCTCGCGCATCGCGAAAATCCGAGCTACTCGCACGCAAACTTGGCAAAATCGCTAAAAGTTGCCAAATCAACCGTTACAAATGTAATTAAAGTGTTTGGGGAACGTTTGTCGACAGCCAGGAAGTCTGGATCGGGGGGAAATCGAAAACCGGAAGCCGCTGAGACGACAAAGAGAGTTGCCGGTAGTTTCAAGCGAAACCCTAACCTATCTCTCCGAGATGCCGCAAATAAGCTGGGTGTATCGTCTACAACCGTGCATCGAGCCAAAAAACGAGCCGGACTATCGACTTACAAGAAGGTAGTGACTCCAAATCGCGATGATAAACAAAATACGACGGCCAAAGCGCGATCCCGGAGGCTGTACACGACGATGCTGACGAAGTTTGACTGCGTGGTAATGGACGACGAAACCTACGTCAAAGCCGACTACAAGCAGCTTCCGAAACAGGAGTTTTATACGGCAAAAGGAAGGGGAAATGTAGCAGATATTTTCAAGCACACGAAACTGTCAAAGTTCGCAAAGAAATATCTGGTTTGGCAAGCCATCTGTACCTGTGGCTTGAAAAGCAGCATTTTCATAGCTTCCGGGACTGTCAACCAAGAAATTTACGTGAAAGAGTGTTTGAATAAACGTCTGCTGCCTTTCCTGAAGAAACACGGTTGTTCCGTACTGTTTTGGCCGGATTTGGTATCTTGCCATTACGGTAAAAAGGCCATGGAGTGGTACGCTGCCAACAACGTGCAGGTGGTTCCCAAGGACAAGAACCCTCCCAACACGCCAGAGCTCCGCCCAATTGAGAAATACTGGGCTCTTGTCAAGCGGAACCTAAAGAAGACCAAAAAAACTGCTAAGGACGAGCAGCAGTTCAAGGCAAACTGGCTTTCTGCGGCGAAGAAGGTGGACAAGGTGGCTGTACAAAATCTGATGGCAGGGGTCAAGCGTAAGGCCCGGCAATTCGGATTTGGAAAAGCGGAAGCCTAACTGAATATTTTTCCTGAATTTTATACTAATTGAACTTGAAAAAGAAATTTAATTTGATTTTTTAAATAAACGATTTCACCGATTTACACGCGTTTTCCCTTGACCAAATTTTGACCGTATCACCCTTTAAGTAAAGAGGTTTTCTGTTTGAACTCTCAGATACGAGAGACCATTGTGTCGGTGCTTACAATTTTGCCCGATTTATGAGACCTTTCCTCAGGGAATCTCAAGATCAGTCGTTGGTTCCTTACGGCAAAACATACTGGCAAAACATAACATTAGAACAACAGGAGACAAATGAATTTACTAGAAAATGACTCTCTGACTCAGACACGAAACGATAAATAGAATCGGATAGCAAAATAAAGCGTGTGCGTAACGAACATGATGTAATATGTTAGTTATATTCAAGGAGTGGCATTATAAGCGATATAAAGGGTTTTCAAGTTCTCTAATTGATTTGAATGTTTTACAATTCGTTTGTGTTGGGCTTCCAGGCTAACGTACGGAAAAGATCAAGTCATGCTCATGAAATTAACATGCTTACATACCTGCGCAGGATTTTCAATAACTTGACGACTCAATGATGGCGTTGGATAAGGGCTCGACGACTCAACGATGGCGATTTAAAACGCCCAACCAGACAAAACGCTGAAGTGTGTCGTTATGGTGGCAAAGCGTGCTGTAGCGAAGGTGACTCGAGCGCAGTATGGGCCAAATTGAAGTTGCGGAGAGAGTGGACGGAAGACTTCCGGTTTGGACTCGAGTGTCAAGCGACGACGGGTTGTCGTGCTGTTCCCAAAGATTCGCTCCGCAAAGATAAAGAGCCACCGTACCTTCCCACGTACTATGACGCACGCACGAGATCCGGGCTCTCGGAAAAATGGTCCACCACAGAGGTTGGGAAGGACCTACTTCGACGGATGATTGGCGATCGTAGGAAAACTCGCTAGGAAGACTAGCGACTTCACTCACCTCCATTTTACTACCTGCGAAAGGCGGACCTTTGCCAAAACATGATTTTGAACGACCCAGCCACACAGTTGCCCTCAGTCCGGCGTTGACGAAGCCATACAAAAATCGTAGAACCAGCCTGTACAAAAAAGCGCCAAGCGCTGGAATTCCAACGCAAAGTCACATTAGTTTTGAAATTTGAAAACCCAAATTAAATCTAATTTATTACCTTTTATGTACTATTTCCAGATTCAATAAAATTTAATAGATAACGCAAAAACTTAATTTTTACTCAGTGACTTTACGGCACGGAAGATCGTACAATAAGATTGCTGGGCGAAGTCGAGGGTATGGAAGAATAAAAGTCACACGATTACCAACCGCAGCTGGGAGCAACAAGTCGAGCGTCGTAAGAAAAGTTTGAACTTCCAAGAACGAAAAAATCTGGTAATCCTGTACACCGACGAGAGCATGTTTACCGTAGAACCCGTATCAAACTCCAGACCTGGTCGCTATATTAGTTTTCTCCCCCTAAAAGATGTAGTCGACGAGCATAAAACGTGTATCTGTCCAAGCACCCTGTTAGCGTTATGGTGTTTGGATGGTGGCTTCCGAAGGCAAAAATTTAGCCCGGTGTTCACTTCAGAAGACGACAAAGTGAACTCAGATGTCTACATCGGGATTTGAAGTAAGTATATCCTTCCAAGTATCAAGAAGCAGTAAGATCCTAAGCTAATTGTTGCATTTGAACAATATGGGGCTCCGTGGCAAATCTCAAACTTCACTCAGAAACAGTTGCAGCAACATCTGCCGTTCTTGGCAAAACATATTTGACCGCAATCCAGCCTTGATCTTAATTTCCAGGATTACTCAGTGTGGCGTGTCATCAAGGCCAAGGCTTGTTTTAAACGCCACCTGAATACAGCAAGCCTCAGGCGAACATTGTCCCGTGTCAGGAGAGAAATGGATCCATGCTACATTTTTAGCACCTGCCATGTATTCCGTCCGCATCTGGCCGTAATTGCAGCAAGAGAAAACTCGATCGATGATTAACATAGTTCAAGACTTAAGAAACATCCCCCTTTTGAACCCATTGGTTCAGAAACGGATATGGGTGCGTTCTGCCAACTTGATCGACTACCTGGACCTTATATCAAAATAAAAATTAAGCAATGAGTAAAGAACAGCATGTAAACCAAACTAACTTCTTTAAGGGCCATAACAAAATGATTTGTTAGAAAGTAAAGCTGATTTATCTGCTGATTTGAATACGGTACGTCATCAGCTGTTCGACGAAGCTTTGTCCTGATGTTCGAACAGGAGCGTTGTACAGCTTCTTTATCGGTTTTGCGAATGAATCTTTTGATTCTATTAATCAGTTATTTACACTCTTTGGTTCTCCAGTTATTTTTGTACCAGTGAACTCAAATATCCAAGGAATACTGGACAACTGGAGCGACACTGGAGCAAATTTGTTGGATTGTGTTTTTTTTTTGGTACATACAAGATATTGTGGCTTTCCAAAAAGCTTGTGTATTTCTCGTATAATTCGACTTAGCTTTATCCTTCCAAAAAACGCAATTTCCATCTGCCTGATATGTTTGAAGAAACGGAATACAAAGTTTCTTCAAAAATTGATTTAGGTACACTTCTTGATTAATAGCCACACCCCTTGGATTGAACCATAGTTTGAAAATTCCACTCTCAGATATGGCAATATCTGGCAATATCACCTTCTGTTCAAACTTATATTTCACGTTCGGAGATGCACTAGAAATGTTATCAGTATAATATCGATCGTTTCCTGGGATGTGGGTTTTTGAGAGAGGGAAGAAGCTTTAATCATCCAAACCGAAACATTTTCCGGCGCAATTTCGGGTCTTCCAGAGACATTGGGATTTTACGGTTGATATCTGTTGCTCTGTGCATACCGGTGGTCTTGATTTTTTTTATCTTCTTGAACGTCTTGCAGATGTAAGGTTGCGTAGTCTTGATTTTTTTTTTGCTGACTCAGATTGACTAATCGAATCCTTGTACACAGATAAAAAGAAACATTTAATTTTCTGCGATAAAGGGAATGCTAGAATTGGCAGAAAATAATGGGATATTTCATGTCAATTTTGGATAGTTAACCCCTGAATCTAGCCTGTTATATGAATGATTGCAAACATTCTTGTTTGG
Organism: Aedes japonicus; assembly: GCA_034211315.2. Classification (NCBI taxonomy): domain Eukaryota; kingdom Metazoa; phylum Arthropoda; class Insecta; order Diptera; family Culicidae; genus Aedes; species Aedes japonicus. The sequence continues at coordinate 165,131 of JASCZW010002728.1, read as the reverse complement.
CGCATAAAAGATTGCAAACAATTTCGTTGTTTACTCCTTCTTTGGCTTGGATTTAAACGAGGGCAAATTTTAGACGCTTGTTAAAATTAATTATTTTTTTCTGTGTTGTTAAAAGTAACGACTGTTCCAGAAAGTATAAGCACACCTTATTTTAAAGGTCACTTTGAATCTAATGAAATATTTGCGTCCTTTTGTTTGCACATTTCTGAATGACATAGCATCAAAAACGTGCTCAGTTTTGTGTTACCTATCAAAATGCGCGGTCTTACTCCGGAACAACGAAAAAGTATCGTGCACAAATGGCGCACTGTGACCGGACTCTCCTTAAAAAAATTGGCCAAGAAAGAGGGTGTAAGCATCGGAGCGATACGATCTACGATTCGAAAATATAGAGAACAGTGTACGTTTGAAGTTGCGCCGAAGAGTGGTCGGAAATCCGGTCCTGTTAGTCCGGATATCGATAAAAAGATCAGAGATGCCTACAAGTGAAAACCAGCGACTTCCGTTCAGGATGTTGCGAAAAAACTAGGGACCTCGTCGAGTAACGTCATGTGTGCCAAAGAAAGACTTGGGCTAGAACACACCGGAAACAGAAAATACCCAAAATAGGCCGCGTCCGTGAAACCACGGGCCCGCAAACTCTACGATTCGTTATTGTGTAGAAATTCTGGGTGTATAATAATGGACGATGAAACGTATATGAAACTAGATTACAAAACGCTTCCCGGACCACAATTCGATACTGTAAGCGAAGACAAAGACATCCCCAAAACGGAGAAGTCATTTTTTACCGAAAAATTCGGTAAGAAGGTAATGGTTTGGCAGGCAATATGCGAGTGTGGTGAGACATCTAGTCCGTACATAACAACGGCGACGATGAACACTTAGAAATACGTTAAGGAATGTCTCCAGAAGCGATTATTGCCGATGATCAGGCAGCACGAAGGTCAAGTAGTGTTTTGGCCTGATTTGGCGTCATGTCATTACGCAAAGGACACTTTAGAATGGTACAAAAGTCAAAAGTGTATATTTCGTGCCGAAATACATGAACCCACAGAACTGCCCGGAGGCCAATCGAGACTTTTTGGGCTTCAACCAAAGCAAAGATTCGAAAATTAATAAAACCAGCGGACGACATCCTAAAATTTAAAAAAGATTTCCCAAAAGTGGTCAAAATGGTGGGAAGTACCACTGTGCAGAAGCTAATGGGTCATGTTAAAGGAAAAGTTAGGAGTCTTTGCTATGATTAAATATTTTGATTAAACGAGAGTAAAATATCATATAAAACACAAATACAAGTAAGATTTGCCAAATAACATATTAAAAAAACTAAAAAAAAAGTGACTTTTTTGTTATTTTGAAAGTGTGCTTACACTTTCTGGAACAGTCAATACTATGGAGCAATTTAAGTCCGCTTTTGTCCATTATTTTAGCCGGTTTCCCACTACTACTGCTACGAGCTGTTCCTGAGGATGCCAGAATACGATAGATGGTTGAAACTGGAACATTCTCGATTTTTTAAATGGTTCACTGTGAACTTTTTCGCGTGTTTTATGTTTGTTTGATAAAACTGTACAATCCGCTCGCCTAATTCTTCTTGCTTTCACGGCATTTTGAATACAACTGATCAAATTGAAACAAAACAAAACATGCGATTATGTTGAGGAGACAGAGAACATTGATTCACTTAATCTCTATTTTCTCTGTGCACGTTTGTGGTATGGTATGAGAAAGTTAAAATCATTTTCATTTTTTAGTTATACCCCGTTAATATTACTTTCAGCAACATTTTCGATAACATGGTATGCAATCGAATGATCGCGACAAAATGTTCAAAGTTTTCATCACATAACATTCAACGGGGAAAGGAAGGGACCATCAGGGCACCCAAGTGAAACTATTTGGATAGGGAACATGGGGCTGCTTTCTCCCTATTGTAATATTTCGCGGAACTAGAGTGGGCTCTTCAACCCTATCTAGTGGGTTCATTTTGTCAATCCAGTGCTCTATTCTAGTGCTGTGAGTGTGAACTTGATTTTTGAAAAAGATTCTCCTCCCCATTTTCGCGGGTTTGGCGTAAGTGCTTCTGCTTAGGGGTCCGCCTAAACCTTTTTAACGCTTCATACAGGAGCTTGGTGATCACAAAAACCAATCGAATCCTTACTTTTTAAAAAGAATTTTCTTATTTTGACACAATAGTTTACGGCATCATTATTCATTCCACAAGTAGTATTACCTCATCATGATTCAAAAACATCCACCTACTGAATGAAAAAGATCAAAAAAAATTGAAACCGAAATTTTTGAGAATATTTTGTAATTTTGACATTGAACAATGGTGCAAACATAATAACGCATACGATATTCATCATCCGTAGCTTACTACTCCACAATCATTCGAAATCAGCTGAAATTGCACAGAGAATTAAAAGAATGTTCACTTGGAAGCAGAGAATCATTCCCAAAGTACAAATCCTAGTGTCTTCATTTATATGTCAATAAGAGATGAAACGAATGTAAGTTCTTTACTCGTTGCTACTAAAAGCCTCCACTTGTGTCTATGGAATGTAAATTGTTAAACAAAGGTTTTTTTTTTGTTAAAGTTTCATTTTGTTAGATAAGACAGTAGTGTGTGGCAATGTTTATTTGTAATTTTCAAATTTTTCAATATACAGGGTGTCTCGCAATAGGTAACAGCAAAAGAAGTCAACGAAATCATAGCATTTGTTTTTCATTTAAAAGATACATGTCATAGATATAAACCATATTAATAAAATCCTAATTTCTCACTCCCTTCCTTGATAACTTTGCGTAAACGCTATATAAATGCAAAGCAGCTAGCACGCACAATTTCCTGAGGAATTTGGTTTCAAATATCAACCAAATGTATTTTGAATCGATCTAAAGTAAGCCCTTTCGTAGGGCCAACATATTGAAGCATCAAATCGTGCAAATTTTCCGCGCACCATGCTTGAGTATTGTTTGCTTTGTGAGCTGGAGCTGAGTCCTGTTGGAAACAATATGATGCATTCCCATACAGCGTTGAAGCATGAGGAAGCAGATGGTTCTTCAAAACCTGCTCGATGTAATATTCAGTGTTGATTTACCATGCCATGATATTCGATACATTCTGATAGCGTTCTACAGCATCTTTATCTCTTGAATATAGGCAATACTTTTGCCATACACACGATCATTTTGTTGATTATGACTGCCCTGAAGGAGGAAGAGCTTTTTATCCGAACATAAAATCTCGCAGTCACCGTGCCGAACCAAAAGATTTCCGCTTCTTTGGACCCTGGCAGGCTTTTGACGCTCCGTCAACCCGTGAACCCGTTGTTTCTTGTATGGCTTGCATTCCAGCTCATGTCTGAGGAGCCTGTTCATCAAAGCAGGGGACATTTGAAATCTTTTGCTCAATTTACGGTCAGATATTACGTCTCATTCGCTCCTTTACACATTTGATCTTTTTCTTCGTTCTGGAATTTCATCTGGCACCCCTTTGTGTTGAATAAAGACATTTTCAGTTTCCTTGAACCGTTTCAAGGTACGAAAAACAAAACGCTTACTCACTCCGAACTGCTTAAGGCCATTGAATATCTGACTCGGTCTAAGCTTTTGCGAACGTAATTTTAAAACTTGCTCCCATATGGCTTCCATGGTAGCTGATAAATATAAATAAACAGAATCGCTTATAATCTTCAGCGATAAACTGTCAAAAGAATACACTCAAAACGGGTATAATCAATTCCGCTGATAAAATTTCCCAGCTGAAATAAACCAAGACTGAAAAAAGGGGACACCTATTGTGAGACACACTGTATATAAGATTTTACAAAGATGAACAATAGTGATATTTGAATATTACAACCAATTTAAACCAACAGTAAGCATGCTGTTGGAGCCGCTCACAATATGTGATGGTGGCTTTTCATTGAGAAAACAATGTTAATTGAAAGTAACGGTTGACAGCTGACTTGACCCCCCCCCCCCCCCCATTTAAACCAACAGTTATCCTTAACGTTGAGACTAGTCAGAAAGTCTAACAGTAGTTTGTCATTGAGAATCAAAAACCTATATTTGTACGATTACATTCCACAAACTATTTTGTACGTTGTTCTACAAACTATTTTGTACACTGTGTTATGATAAAAAGGGCAGAATATTATAATTTTTACTAAAAGATGTCTCCTATATTTGACATATCGCCAGACAACAAGATGCTTAAAAGCGGAGAGGAAGATTTGATGAGCCATCTCCCCCACATTGGAAATTTGGAAGAATAGAAAAGAAAAGCGTAAAGCTATGGTGAGAATCAAAACGTTTGGATACAATGGTAGTGCGATCAAAACAAACTAACTAATGTTCAACCGGGTAGAAAATTAAGCTATTAAAAACGGCGTTGACGGTGACTCTGCAGCTCGTTACATCCGTAGGAAACCATGTGAAGATGGGTCATTCTGCGATATAAACATCTGCTACAGGTAAAATTAAACTACATACTAAGCAGGGTCCTCCCTTAGCTCAGTCGGTAAAGGCGCAGCTACAAAGCAACTCCATACTGGAGGTGGCTGGGTTCGATTCCCTGTCTGGCCTAGGAATTTTTCAAATCTGCTTGCCTTGTGAACAAATATATAAGCACCCGTACTCCGCACGTTGTTTCCTGTTTCTAACTTTGAACTGTGGATAGGATATCAAATTCTTCATTCATGTGGTCAACTGTCACTTACTCCGATGGAAAATCTTAAATAACTGTAAACAAATCTGTCATTCCTAGGCTGAATGTAGGGTTGTGGAATAGTTTCAAATCATGTTATCCACAGTCCCTGACATCTTGGACTTCGTTTTTCACTCTTATCTTACGTAATAATCAGTATTTCAATATATGCAACGTTGAAACTAACCAATGACTGTCCCATTTAGAACCTTTCGGTTTGAGTTATCACTCCAGTTGTCGCCATCCATAATTATGTTAACATTAAATGTATTATTTAAATATTTCAGAAGCGATGAGCGTCCTTGTTGTTAAAGCACCGTTTGAACAAGCTTCGATGCTCATTTTTTAACTATTAATCGATATCCAAACTACAGTTTACAGGAGATATCATTTGAAAACTCCAGATTTTAATTGAAAAATATTAATTATCCAAATTGAGTACATTCATCTCGATTCACATCAAAACTATCCTGTTTACTTCACATCATGCATGGTAAACATAGAAAAGCCCCTTGGTAAAAATTATGTTAAAAAACATCAGAGCAGAACTTTTAATTGCATCATGTTTACCATATATCCACTGTCATCAATAGTAACTCCACCGAGTAATGAAATGGCAACACCCACACACACGCAAAATAAAACACCCCCTCTGCAGGGAACGGTTCAAATCATTTCTGTGGTCAGAATTTTAATTAATTTCTATCATAAATATTTACACTTGTTATCACTGGTAAATTGATGTGCGTGGTTTTCCTGTACAACATCACACTGTGCTCACACACTTGTACAGCATTCACACGGGCAAAACATTATCGCATATTCTTTCGCCTTCGCTTGGCCTATCACTCATCCTCAGCACAAAGAATTAAATTATTTTTTACAAAAGAAACAATCTCTAGTCTAGTCCCACTGGTTACTTTTCCGCCTTGACGTCCTTATTGTTACTTCGGTACTCCGAGTACCCCTGATAGGCTTGCTCGTCTCCGAATTTGACTCCACCGCCTTTCAGTTCATGGCTGTCACGGTAGTAGTTCCCATATGGGGCGGCAAAACCAGGCTCTGGTCGAGAATACTGGTTCTGATAGGGTTTGAACGGATTGTAGCTGACAGATCCGACTCCTTGCGGGGAGTATTGCGGTTGATAGCTGTTAGAGAATAAATCATTGGAGCAGCAATTCTGATTTGCTCGGAACAGCTTGAGGTAACCGATGACACCAGGAATGATAATAGCAGCGAACCCGAGCAGTTTCTTAAAGCTGACGAGACCGAGGATTAGAGGCAGGAATAGCAGCAGTTTGAGCTTGAAAATTTTCAGGATAACAAGCAGAGGAATGAAGATCTTCTTCAGTCGGTGACGGGTGAACAGTGGAGCTTTCTTGTCCTCGATGACGTCAATTTCGTCGGAGATTTCGTCAATGAAGCGGGCCTGGTAGCGACCACCTTCGGTAACTTCGTCGGGAATTTGGAACTCGAGTGCTGTGGATTTGACGAAGCGTTCCAACTGACGGAGGCCGAACTTGTAGAGTTGGTCCCATTCGGAGTCCAGCTGGCGAGGTTCCTCCGAGTACTGGAAGGGATCTTGATGGAGAGAGCGGAGTTGCGTTTCTGGCATTCGCGTGATTCGAGCGTCGGATGTTAATCTAAAACGAAACGATTGGTTAGAAGTTTTCGGAAGTGTGAAAGAAGACTTAAAAACACTTACTGGTATTCATCTTTCGAGAAAAACTCGGTGAATGTGTTCAGGGCCTGCGATTTGAAACAATCGGCCAGCTCGCCATTCAGACACTGTGAATTGGTTCGCGCCAGGTAGGGATCCACGTTGCCACCAGTTCCAAGTCCGATGAAGTCCAACAGGTGTTTCCCTTGTCGACGACCCTCACCATCGGCCGGTGGTAATCCTGGACCATTGTTGGCGGACTTCCCTACGGCAGTATCTGTTTGATCCGGCAGCTTAAATCCATCACCTCGCACAAGTGAGGCCCATACGACCAAGGACAGTGCTAATGACCACCGTAAATCCAGTATCCGACTTCGATTAACCAGGAAACCCATTTCTAAAACGAAACGTAAAACAAACAAAAAATGAAATGTTATTGGAGCTTTGCAAAGAGCGATGGATTTTCCAGCGCCTAGATGTGCAAAAGCCATTATAGTTCGCTGAATTACATTTCTCACGAGACTTTGCTCTGGACCAAACAGCCAACCAACCGAACCAGCAAAAAAGTGACTACTATCACCGACATGGCGCGCTTGAGAGGAAACGATTATATTAATGAGCCAACTCTTCACTTCTTTACTATCACTAGGCTTCCGTGTGCCAAAGCCACGCCACGACCACTATGGCTTGACTTGTGTAGCCGATCTATTTGCCGGACTGGCCCGCACAAGCTCGGGTATCCAAGATGAGAGTGTTGCATGTGTGCAATTTAGACCTGGTGTTGAACATGCTCGACACTGCTAACAACGCAGTCGCTAGCGTGTGCAGTCAGCCGGCCAAAGGAGTAAGGATTTTAGGATAGTTGACTTTCATCGGCGATGAATATTATGATTACTGATGAATTCAATAAGTTCTAAAGTGTGAAGCTGAAAATTTGGCAAGTTTGAAAATGCATTTCTTCACTTTGGTAAGTTCATGGGATTTAAAGGAGACTTTTGTTTTCAAGAAACAGCTGGTCAAAATTTTCCGTGGATACGATTTGGCAGACGTTTTCAATTCTGACATTTGATGATCCGATATGTAATTGACATTTTTAAAGTTCTTTTCTTCGCCTAATATTAGCCAGGAAATTTTAAAGAAAATTTCCCGAAATTTGTTTGTGAATATGGAACGGAGATGTTATAACCCTCTCGAAGATCATGGTTGTCACCTTGTCGTAGGTCTAATCTCATGCTAAATGCCGCATGGGAGACCAAGAACATGATCAGTAGTGATAGTAGTCACAATCTGCTTTCTTTATACTTATTGCCACGTCGTAGTACGTTTATTTCAAGGCACTGAAAGAGGTGTGATACTGGTGGGTTTGGCCGCAATTCATTTTTAGACGCAGCTGATATTGATAATTTTGGGAAACGACTAAAAGTGCAGTTTTTATTTGCTTGATAATTCTTTCATTGTTGTTTATTCTCTAATTGTCATCAATTAAACGTCAAGTATACCTGTACCGTTGGTATCATTAATAATCTTATTGTTTGCTTCATTGTCGAAAAGGATAAGTGTTTTGGTCATGATTGTGAGTCAGAGCACTAGCTCTAACAACATGTTATTTAGCTATGGATCAGAACTTTCGAACTCGAGGGTTCATCGTAAAGTACGTAAAGTACTCAAGACAGATGCTGAAAAGGCATTAAGGGCTAAGGTTTTGTTAAAAGAGTAGGACGCGAAGGGTTCACTTAGGGAGGACTGAGAATGAAAATTTCATCCTTTATTTTTATTTTTCGAACTATGAAAACCCAAGCAGATCCAACTTTATATGAATTTTGCGTGGAGAATGTGTGTGTGTGTGAGAGAGAGAGAGGAAGAAAGAGAGAGAGAAAAGGAGTGTGAGAGAGAGAGAGAGAATCTCAGAGTGTATTGTATTATAAGACTATTTAAACAACAACTAAATGTATTATGATGTAATTTTTAAATTTTAATCTCAATTTCAGTCAGCGAGATAAGGCGCTATAACCTTGGCAATTATTGCCAGGCTTTTGGTTCAAATGCCAAAAGTTCATCCACAGGCAAAAGGAGCATAAACTAATCTTTCTAGCATCTATGCTACCAACGAGAAAGTACAAATTATCACACTGTTTAACTCTACGTGGCAGCGTTTGGTACGGGAGGTCCACGGTTTCTTCCTTCCCTTGATTCAAAGTAGTAGAGTGATTTTAGATCTTTCTGGAATTGCTCTGTTTCTTGGAATCCTCTCTGCGGCACATACTACGTAGTTGGCCAGGCCGATGACAAGAAAAATGATGTATTCAAGAAACCATCATTTTCCAGGATGCTTTCAAGAATTGGCTGCGTGAGTGTGAGATTAGATTAGATAAGATTAGAATATGGAACGTAGATGTTATAACCCAAACAAAAATTACTGACACAGAAAAACTTCTATAAATTTTATCTCTGCAATTCCATAACAAATGAACATAATGCTTTTGGCATTTTTCAAGGCATCCTTAACCTTTGAGCTTGGTGAACTGGGTGTACTAGAAACGATGCAACGAAGCATCAAATTGCCAAAAAGGACAAAGTACACCCCGCAAATGTAACTTGAGTGAATGGGAAGTATGGTGAGCAGATTACCCAGCAGGATCTTCAAAGAACTGTACGAATATCCTGTTCCAGCAATCCTTAATTGGATCAAACAATTGTCGATAATATTCAGGAGTACAAATCTGCCACTACTCGTTCCAAAAAATACAGGACCAGCATCCCAGGATGATCCAGCGGGTTGAGAAAAGAAATGCTTTGAAGACATGCGGGAAGCAGAAAGTACCACTACAATAAGCAGAATTCTCGTGCTAATATGAGGGCAAAAAAGCAGTACAACCGTGTGTTTTGATGGAAAACGTACGCAAAATACTGCCAGAACCTCAATTCTACACCAAATTGGTTTGAGGGAGTGATACAATTTCCTATACGATTGTTGCGACGGTAAAAATCGGTGAGAAGGTGCTCGTTTGGCAAACAACATACATATCGCAAGCGACAGCTTTATTAAGTTTTAACGTTTGCATTAAAAAAATGGCCTTATTTTGGACGATAGGTGAAGTTAAGGATGCCATCAAGCAGCTGACGAACAACAAATCGGTAGGAAGGGATGCAATAGGAGCAGAACTTATCAAGATAGGCCCGGACAAGTTGGCAAATTGCCTGCATCGACTGATAGTCAGGATTTGGTATACCGAACAGCTACCCGAGGAGTGGAAGGAAGGGGTTATCTGCCCAATATATAAGGGCGACAAGCTGGACTGTGAAAGCTGTCGTTTGATCACTGTCCGTAATGACGCCTATAAAGTATTATCCCAAATCATCTTCCAGCGACTGTCGCCACTAGGAAATAGATTTTTAGGAAGTCAACAGGCCAGCATCATCGAAGGACGGTCTTCAACGGACCAAATCTTCACTTTGCGGCAGATCCTACAAAAGTGCCGTGAGAGTCCTAACGCATCATCTATTCATCGACTTCAAAGCCGCATGTGATAACAATTAATCATTATGAGCTATGGAAGATCATGGACGAGAACAGCATTCCGGGGAAGCTGACCCGATTTATCAAGGCTACGATGGATGAAACCCAGTGCTGTGTGAGGATATCGGGTGGATAATCGGGTTCATTCGTATCCCGCAGGGGCCTCGTCAAAGTGATGGTCTCTCTTGCCTCCTGTTCAACATTGCTTTTGAAGGTGTTATGCGACGAGCGGCGTTTAACATGCAAGGCACGACTTTCAGCAGATCCGGTCAATTATCTGTTTTGCCGATGACGTGGATATTGTCGGCAGAACATTTGAGGCGGTAGCAGAGCAGTCTAAAGCGCGAAGCAGAGAAGATTGGGTTGAAGATAAATACGTCCAAAACGAAGTACATGCTGGCAGGTGGAACCGAGAACGACAGGACCCGACTGGGCAGCTGTGTAACGATCGATGGCGATGAGTTCGAGGTAGTCGATGAATTTGTTTATCTCGGCTCACTGGTCACTACGGACAACGATAACAGCCGTGAGATCCGGAGGCGGATTATCAGTGGAAGTCGTGCCTACCATGGGCTCTACAAGCAACTACGGTCAAACAGACTTAGCTCTCGTACGAAGTGCATCCTGTACAAAATGCTAATAAGACCGGATTTTCTCTACGGGCATGAGACGTGGACAATGCTTGAAGAGGACCTGCAAGCATTCGATGTTTTTGAGTGGCGGGTGTTAAGAACCATCTTTTGTAGAGTACAGGAGGACGAACTATGGAGGCGAAGGATGCATATATGTATGTTCATATTCGACCGGAACATGTTCACTGTTTGGCCAGTTAAACCGTCCTCCCGGCGAAGCGCACTCAGCGATGTAGCCACTTTTCCCTCGGTCTTCCTTTTCAGCATTGTTTAGCTTTTTGTCTCCGTCCGTGAACTGGATGGTCGGCTGTCCGGACCCGGGCTTTCTTTCGATGCTCTGATTGTTGTCTAATAGTGCCACAAAGTGCCACACAACGTCCATTTTCGACGCAGTGGGGTGCCGATCTTTGAACGCGCACACTTCTGAACGGAGTTGCTTCACTGTTATTGCCATCACGGTTAGAGTTCGACTGATAGAGCTGTCAAATTTTGTCTGCTGACTCGTGGGTTACTATGATTGATACTGCATGGGTAGTTTTGTGAGTGCGGGTGATGGAAAACCCATGACAAATCGGCAATTTACGCCCATTTTTTTAATGCAAACGTTATTTAGGCCACTAGAAATCAATTTGGTTTTACTGTGGGAGCAAGAGGTGCCAATAGGTTTTATATTTTAGTCAGAATTATGAGAACTAGCTTTTTAAAAACGATCTTCAAACATTGTTTTCTAAAATTCCTTTTACTCCTATCAAAGATTTTATTTCAACTTTATGAGTTCGTGAAATGCAGTTTTGAAATTCCGTTTTAGCTTCAATCATATTATCTCATTATGGTCAGTTGAAAAATTATTTTAAAATCATGTTGTCTCCAGAAAATTCATTAAACGGCAAATTGTCATTGAGGGAAATCACGAAATGACCTAATAGTTTTATAGTAGTCATTGCGAAGATAAATTGGCTTTTTGGCAAAACTGTGATTTTTTCCAATCCCCTATTATTCTAAAATGTTCATGGACGATTCAGAGAACCTGGTGCATACAGTATTGAAGGACCGAAAGTATCAATACGGTTCAGGCCCTATTCATTTTTATTTTGAAAACGCTTCGTCATTGTTGCATACTCAGGCACCCTCCTGGCACTACCGTCGTAACGGATATTTGAATCATCTGTAGTATGTATGAGCCTCTTTCTCATAGAGCGAGAGAGAAAGATAGAAAGAGAAAGAGAGAGAGAGAGAGAGAGAGATTTTGTGTCGGCGCGTCTTTCTTCTCATTTCAGAAAGGGAGTAATTGCGCTATAACCATAAGACATAGGGAGCTAGGACTATAGTTAATGCTTGAGTCCCAACCGTTTGTAGAGAAATGGAGCATCACTTAACCTTCTTAGACTAGATGTTCCCAACGACCCACAGTGGGCAAGAACTGATAAAAACTAAGGAATAAGTCTGTAACTTTTGTCGGTTTAAAGCAAGGCTTGTAAACAAGGCCATTTCCACTTGAAAATTGTCTGACAATTCGAATGTAACTGGTTTTAATCACCGCATGGATATGATGATGGAGTTATGAGGCTTATTTTACCCCACTTCCCCTTATATTCTTGAATAATTTATAGATATCTTTGCTCGGAGTCGCTCAAGATCAACAAAATAGGACTAGTCCTATGTGAAATTTCCTGGAGAATCAAATGGAGGTTCAACCACCGCACGGCTCTGTGAATAGAGATATGGCTGATTTTACCCCACTTCCCCTCATTATTGAAAAATTTATAGATATCTTTGCACGGAGAGGCTCAAGATCAACAAAATAGTGCTAATTCCATGTGAAATTTCCTAGAAAATCAAATAGAAGCTGTTTCAACTACCGCTCGGCTCTGTGAACGAAGATATGGCTGGTTGTACCCCACTGCCCCTTGTATTCTTGAATATTTTATAGATATCTTTGCTGGGAGTGGCTCAAAATTAACCCAATAAGACTAGTCCTATGTCAAATTTCTTGGAAAATCGAATAGAATTCGGTTCTCCAGGAAATTTCACATAGGACTAGCCCTATTATGTTGATCTTGAGCCACTCCAAGTAAAGATATCTATAAATTCTAGACAAAATAGTCAAAAGGTCGAAAGTAACATTTGTAAACAATGACTTAAAACGTTAATTTCCTTGCAATGCCAGGTTGCTAACATCTACATCCACTACCAACGGGAAGGTAATAGCTCCTTGTATCTTTTGACGATTATTTCTAGAATTATTCAATAATATAAGGAGAAGTGGGGTAAAATCAGCCATATCTTTAATTTAATTGTTGTATGGCACATGAAAAGTTGCAAACAATTTCGTTGTTTACGCCTTCTTTAGCTTGGATTTAATCGAGCGGATATTTTACACGCCTGTTAAAATTAATTATTTTTTTCTGTGTATTGTTTGGACCAAATTTTAAATGTAATGCATATGAACTGTGATCGGAGACCAATTTCAGTATTCCTCTGGGTAACCTCATTGAATTGCAAAATTTGTTTGGGAACTAATAATTAATTTATCGAGTAAATTTCTTTTCATTTTGTTTTTGATGTAGTAAATTTGCTAAGTTTTCTGGGCTCATTAATTTTTGGCTCTTATCCTGCCAATATTTCCCATAAAATAAAATGAACGTATGGTTTGGAGCATGAAACGTTGTTAAAACTCAATTTTTTTGGATATTTTGCTATCATACTAAATTTTCCGCAACACTAGAACTTCTTAGAACTTTCATAAATATTGTTTACTGCTAAATAAACCAGAAGAGCAATCGAGAATCGAACATAGCAGAGCAACAAAACTAACCATGATATCACAGTGTAGTTTGACAGCTGTGGACATTTGGATGCTGGTTTTCATGGCAGCCATTTAACAAGTGGTCATAACATCTTTCACTGTAAAATTTTCCAAATCTCCATGACCATTTTCCAAATCTTCATGGCCTTTATTAACTTGTTTCCATAACCGTCAATAGAGTTGGCCACTTTGTACAAATTTTGGCTTTAAAAAAGCATAGAGGAAGCGTTGGTAAACAAAACAGTTTTAAATCCAGTTTTACCAACAAAGCCGCCCAAGTAACAATATTAGATTTACTCAAGCATTATAAAACTCTTCCCGACTGGCTGAATGGATTTGGCAATGTTACTTGGGTGGGAAGAGCGCTATACGGTTGAAGTAAAACTAAAATTGTTACTTGGGTATCCTTAAATTGTATCGTATCGAAGTAACTTCCCTGGTAACCGATAAGCAGTTCCAAAGTGTCTTTACGTCAGCCTATCAAGCAATGAAGTCGCCTTAAATGCAACATAAATGCCACTTTTGGCCCAAAATACAGCTGTTTCACTGCAATGCTATGATAAAGCTTCATTAATGCTATTTTGCATTCAAAATGCTTATTTCAGGCTACAAACATTTTAAAAGCATTTTAAATCCAACTTAACAACAGATAGCATTCAAGATGCTGATATAATGCTAATATAAAGCTTGAAGCATCTGAAATGCAGATTAAGGGTTGATTTACTGCATATGCTAATGCTTCTCAAGCAACACGAAACCGTCAAAGTGAGGTGCTGCAACTAATTTACAACATAATTAGGTCACGTTGAAGTTACTGCAACCGACCTGCAACTAGTGTGCTGCTGGGGTTATTGGTTCCTTGGGGTTCCCAAACCCATTTTCAAATTGCTCCCTTCCTCCCTAACTAAGCACACCTCTGTTCATAACACGATGGCCAACATGTTGAACAAATTGGGTTCCCCTTTAGAAAGCCACACTACCCTCCGCCGGATCCAATAACAAATATATCGATAAACAGCAACCGTTCATTACTACCATCACGATCATCATAATCATTGACCACACTGCAATTGCTATATGCTGGTAGCATGTTTTGGATTCAAAGGCTCCCACCGACTGTGCGCGATTAACGGGGAGCATCATGCACTCGTTATGCATAAAATCAATAGGGTGGTTCAAATATTTCAAATTAGATTGACTACAGTTTGTATGATTAAATCTCGGACACATAAATATTTGTGGGACGCGTCAACAGAATTAATTAAAAACCACCCAAATAAGAACATAAATCGGCGTTGATGTATGCTTTCTTTTCATTAAGGTATTGGAAAAAAAACATGATCATTCATGACAAAACTAACGATGACGACAGTGAGTGAGTGCGGTCGATCGATCATAAACGACGAAACGATTAACCTACATTGGCGTCGCAAACGAACGCGGCCGTAAGTTGCGTAATCTTTGGAGGCAGAAAAATGGGTTCTTCTCATTTGGAGAGGAGCGCCGGAGGTTTGTTTCGCTTTCGTTCGGCACACGTCTGGTTGTAAAATCAGATCAAACAAGCGAATTAACCGGTATTTACCTAAGTATCCAATATAGCCAGTAACATCGTTCTTGTATTCGTTCGGACTACTTCGTGCAGGAAGGGTGAGCGTTAAAAACGAGACGAGGTTGTTTTCTGTCTGTTCATTTTTATTACCATTGACGTCTTTAGTGCCTACGATGGTACCAGTGAATTGGAATGAGTAAAGTGCCAAGTCCTGTTATCTTTCAATCATATTGCGAGAAAGTGCAGTTGGAATTTATATTTTCGGAACGCACCATCATCGTCATCGTCATCTTCATCATCATCGCCACCTTCGTTGTGATTGAGTTAAAGTTTTGGTGGGAAGGGAGGTGGGGCGACCATGTAACTTTAACCCCATTTTTTTTGCGGTGAGGTGATGACTTTCAGTTTGATAAAAATCTGTTGCATGAGAGGAGAGAAGATAACTAGGGCTGATGTTTCAAACTGAGATTATAACCGTTTGGTTTTCTGGGGAGTTTGATGGTGAAGTAGGTTAGACTAAGTAAAATGAGTCTACGCTAATTATACTTTTACAAGAACAGCTCATAATCGTAAAAATGCTGGTTTAACTATTTCTTCAAATGTGTTCTGAGCGGTGATAAAAGAGCTCATTTTTACACAATGCTTGGAACAATACTATCTATTTATCTTTCTATCTACAGGGGACAACCCTAATTTTAACAAACATAAAAAAATGGGCCTTAGTAATACAAACCATGTTGTAGAACATCACTTTGCTGTAAAGTTTCAAGTTTAGGCGCTGGGAGCATGTTTCCTCGTAAATTCGTGATCTGGACCATAGTGCAGTGTGTCTCACAATAGATGTCACCTTTTTTCAGTCTTGGTTTATTTCAGCTGGGTAATTTCTACAGCGGAATTGATCATACCCGTTTTGTGTGTATTTTTTTGACAACTTCTTGCTGGAGATGAATAAGCAATTCCGTTTGTTTATATTTATCAGCTACCATGGAAGCCATACGAGAGTAAATTTTTTTAAATGACATTTGCATAAGCCTAGACCGTGTCAGATATTTAGTAGCCTTAAGCAGTTTGGAGTGAGTAAGTGTTTTGTTTTTCGTACCTTCAACCGTTCAAGGAAACTGGAAATGTCCATATTCAACACAAAGGAGGTGCCATAACGAAAAAAAAGATCAAGTATGTGAGGGAGCGAATAAGACGTAATCCGGCCGAATTTGGCCGTATATTGAGCAAACAATTTCAAAATCGCTTGCTTCAATGAAAAAACAATGACCTGGAATGTAAGCCGTACAAGAAACAATGAGATCACCGGTTGACGGAGCGTCAAAAGCAATTCAGGGTCCAAAGAAGCAGAAATCTTTTGGTTCGGCACGGTGACTGCGAGATTTTTTTTAGGATGAAAAGCTCTTCCTCCTTCAGGACAGTCATAATCAACAAAATGACCATGAGTATGGCAAAAGTCTTGCCAATATTCTAAGAGATAAACTAGCTGAAGAACGCTATCAGAATGTATCGAATCATGCTATGGGGCGCCGATTCACGAAAAAGAAAACTTTCTTCTCTCTTGCCCGATTTCATCACAAGTCCAAGAACTCAACAAACATCGGTGATGAACCAGCAGCTTGCTCATGCAATTCTTGAGAAGCCATTCAGCTGTTTTTTCTAGAATAGCTGAATAGCTTCTCCAAATTTGTTTGAACAAGCTCTAATTCAATACCGATGTTTATTGGGAATGGCCTGCATCTTCAGCGGATCTCAACCCACTTGACTATTTCGTTTGGGGTTACATGCTTCAACATATAGGCCCTACGGAAGGGCTTACTTTAAATTGATTCAAGAAACATTTGGTTGATATTTGGGACCAAATTCCTCAAGAAATCGTGCGTGCTAGCTGCAATGGGCTTAAAAAGCAAAGGCTATCATGGAAAAAGGTGAGAGATTC
Source organism: Aedes japonicus (assembly GCA_034211315.2). Taxonomy (NCBI): domain Eukaryota; kingdom Metazoa; phylum Arthropoda; class Insecta; order Diptera; family Culicidae; genus Aedes; species Aedes japonicus. The sequence goes on along the minus strand of JASCZW010002728.1, from coordinate 148,311 downwards.
GAATTGAATTAATATGGGTTATTTCTGTAACATGTAAAATTCAAACGAAAAATAAATGCAAAAATTTGGTTAATTTGTTTTGCTGTAATCCCATTTTGTTTTAGAGACACCTATTGTGAGACACCCTGTACATAAAAATGAACTTCTGTCTGTCTGTCAGTCTGTCTGTCCCTTAAAGATTCGGACACTTCTGAACGGATTGGCGTGAACATTGGAATGTAGGGTTTTTTGGGGCCAGGGAAGGATGATTTGAGACCCTTTCCTCCCCTGTAATGAAACACCAATTTCTGCATAGCTCGGGAACTAGTCAAGCAAATGGAACCAAATTTTGCGTATGGGAGTTTCAAAAAACAAGTTTCCTTATGATAGTTTGAGACCCCTCTCTCTTCTGAAAGGGAGCTCTCATAGAAATGAAACACAATTTTCTGAATTTGATATTCTGAAATTCTGGAAAACTCGGCAACACTCAAGCAAATATAACCAAATTTGGCATGTGGGAGTTTTTGAAGGCAAGAAATGTGTCTGTGGTGGCTCGAGACCCTTTTTCTCTTTCAAAAGGAGGACTTTCGTGCAAATAAAACACAACTAAAGTAAAAAACATATTCAAATAAAACACAAGGAAGTATGCACCAGAGTTAATCAAGCAAATGGAACCAAATTTGATAGTTTTTAACTAAAAAAACAGGTTTTTTCATGGATTGTTACAGAACCCTTTCTCTTCTTTAAAGGGGGGGGCATACAAATAAAAACAAATATCTGATTAACACAACAACTAATAAAGCAAACGAAACCAAATTTGGCATATGGGAGTATTTGGAGGCAGGATTTTTTCCATGGTGGTTGAAAACCCTTCTCCTAGAAGGGACAGGGGGGGGGGCTCATACAAATAAAGCACAAATTTATGTATAACTCGAACTAATTAAGGAAATAAAACCAAACTAGGCATGTGGGGAATTTTGCAGGCAAAAAATGTTTCTATACTGGTTTCAAACCAATCTCACTGTGGAACGGGGGAGGGCTCTCAAACAAAAAAACACAAGTTTCTGCATAATTCCAGAATTAATCGAGCAAATAGAACCTAATTTGGCAGAGGGGGGTTTTGAAGCAAATAATTTTTTTTCTATAATAGTTTCAGAACCCTCTCTCTCTTCTGGAAGGGAGGGGCGCATACAAAAGAAACACAAGTTTCTGCATAACTCCAGAACTAATCATGCAAATGGAACCAAATTTGACAGGTGGGGGCTTTTAAGAAAGGGATTTTTTTTTCTATGATAGTTTCAGAACCCTCTCTCATATTCCGGAAGGAGAGGGGGTGGGCATACAAATAAAACACAAGTTTCTGCAAAATTCCAGAATGTATCAAGCAAATGGAATCAATTTGGCAGGTGGGTGTTTTAAAGAAAAGGATTTTTTCTCTATAATAGTTTCAGAACCCTCTCTCTTTTGGAAGAGGTGGAGAGGGGTTCTCATAGAAATGAAACATAAATTTCTGCATAATTCCAGAATTAATCAAGTACGTGAAACCAAAGGTGCATGTAGAGTTTTTGGAGGCATAAATGTTTCTGTAGTGGTTCAGACCAATCTCCATCTAGAAGGGGGAGGTCTATAAAATTAAACAAGTTCCTGCATAATTCCAGAATTAATCAAACAATGGACCAATTTGGTTGATGGGAGTATTAAAGAACACGATTTTTCTGTGATTTGAGACCCTCCGCCTTCTAAAAGAGGGGGCTCCCATACAAATGAAAAACAAATTTCTGCATAACTCGAGAACTAGTCAAGCAAATGGAACCGAATTTGGTATGTGGGGATTTTTGGAGGCAAAAAATGTTGCTATAGTGGTTTAAGGCCAATCTCCCTCTAGAAGGGGGGAAAGAAAAGTTTTTGCATAATTCGAAAATTAATCAAGCACTTGGAAACAAATTTGCATGTGGGGAATTTTGGAGGCAAATTGTTTTCTTTAGTGGTTTCAGACCAATCTTCCTCTGAAAGGGGGAGAGGGCTCTCATACAAATAAAACACAAGTTTCTGCATACTTACAGAATTAATCAAGCAAATGGAACCAAATTTGACAGGTTTTTAAAGATATGGATTTTTTTCTATGATAGTTTCAGAACCCTTTCTCTTCTGGAAGGGGGGGAGGGGGCATACAAACAAAACACAAATTCCTGAATAGCTCGACAGCTAATTTAACAAATGAAGCCAAATTTGGCATGTGGGGATTTTTGGATGCAAAAAATGTTTCTATAGTGGCTTCAGACCTATACCTATCGCCCTCTGGAAGGGTGTAGGGCTTACATGAAAAGAAAACACAATTGTCTGGATAAATCCAAAATTAATCAAGCCAATGGAATCAAATTTGGCATGTGGGAGTTTTAAATAACAGGATATTTTCCTTTGGTAGTTTCAGACCCCTGTCGCTTTTGTAAAGGGGGAGGTAGGCTCCAATACAAATAGAACACACATTTCTGATAAACTCGACAGCTAACTTAGCAAATGAAACCAAATTTAACATGTGGGGATTTTTGGCAGATGTTTCTATAGTGGTTTCAGACACCTGTCTCTTCTAGAGGGGGTAGGAAGGGGTTCCCATACAAATAAAAGACAAGTGTCTGCATAATTCCAGAATTAATCAAGCAAATGGAACCTAATTTGGCTGGTGGGGGTTTTAAAGAACAGGATTTTTTTTTCTTTGGTAGCTTCAGACCCCTCTCTCCCCAGGAAGGGATGGAGGGGGGGGGTTCCCATGCAAATGAAACACAAATTTCCGAATAACTCAACCACTAAGAAAATTAAACCAAATCGAAAATGTGAGGAATTCTGAAGGCAAAAAATGTTTCTAAAGTGTTTTCAGACCAATCGCCCTCTGGAAGGGGAGGGTTCTCATGAAAATAAAACACAATTTTCTGCATAATTCCAGAGTTAATCAAGCCAATGGAACCAATTTTGGCAGTGGTTTCAATGCTGATTTCTAGACCAATCTTCTCCTTGGAAGGAGGAGGCTCTTATATTAGTAAAACGCAAATTTATGCACAACTCGGGAGCTAATCAAGCAAATGAAAGCAAATTTGGCACGTTTAGACTTTTGGAGGTCAAAAAGACCCTCTGGAAGAGGAGGCCTCATACAGGAGAACTATCTGGCACTATAAACAAAAAATGTATTTCTTGAGTAAATTCCCGACCTAATCAAGTAAATATAACCAAATTTAGCATACGAGGGTTTTTGGAGGCATAATTTTTCCCATGGTGGCTCAAGAAGGTGCGTAACTCAGGAAGTAATCAAGCAAATAAAACCAAATTTGAAATGCGGAGGTTTATGGATCAACATTTTTTTCTATGGTAGTTTAAGACCCCTCTCTCTTCTTGAAGCGGTGGTAGGGGGCTCTCCTACAAATAAAATACAATTTTTTGAATAATTCGAAAACAAATCAAGCAAGTGAAATTCGGCACGTGGGGATTTGTGGAGACAAAAAAATGTTTCTATGTTTCCAAACCCCTGCATCCTCTATAGGGAAGGGGGCTGACATATCAACTGAAACACAAATTCCTACGTAATTCGAAAAATAGTCAAGCGAATGGAACCAATTTTGGCATGTGGGGATTTTCATAGATAATAAATGTTTCTTAGGTACTTCGAGACCAATCTCCCCACAAGAAGGGGGAGAGGGGAGGTCTCATACAGAATGGAACAAAAATTTCAACCAAACATGAGAACTGTCCTGGCAAATAAAACAGAAAACGGGTATTTCTCGGGTAACTTCCCCGAGCTAATCGAGTAAATAAGGAGTGTATCGAAAATAAGCTATCCACAAACTTTCTTTCAAATTATGTTGAAAACCGATATTTTATTCAAACAAAAAATTGATCCTTTATTGTACTAGGTTAAACTTGAACATAATGAAGACCGGATGAAATTTAAGTTATTCTTTCACGAATTGGGATCGAATGCTCTTCATCAAGTTCCGGACGAGTGTTGCATCGCATTTTTTGGACGCTTGAGCCCAAATTTTGAACTCCTGCATGCTCCCAGCTGCATTACCAGTCTTCTTGAAGACCCTCTTCACGATTGCCCAGTAACGTTCGATGGATCGAAGCTGAGAGCAATTTGGTGGATTGATATTTTTCTCAACGAAATCTATACCCTTTTCCGCAAGCCAATTGAAAGTGGTTTTGGCATAGTGAGCCGACGCTAAATCCGGCCAAAACAGTGGAGGTGTACTATGCTTCTTATATAAAGGCAACAATCTCTTCTGGAGACACTCAGATCGATAGATTTCCGCATTTATAGTTCCGGTAGTGTAAAAAATTATTGACTTCAAATCACAGGAACATATTGCTTGCCATACCAGTACCTTTCGACCGAATATCTCCACTTGAATCGATCGGTCCGCATCGCTCACATCCTCCCCAACGACGGCAGTAAAGTATTGTGGACCTGGAAGGGTTTTTGAGTCCTCCTTTACATAGGTCTCATCGTCCATCAAAACGCATGCATCCGGACGCTGCAAAAGACGCGAATACAATTTCCGGGCTCTTGTTGCTGCTCGCTTCTTCTGTTCTGCACTTTGTTTCGAGATTTTCTGCTTCTTGTAGGTCTTCAGGTGGTTTCGCCTCTTGCTACGCTGGATCATTCCGACACTCGTTCCTGCTTTTTGGCCAAATCACGTATTGCCATTGATTTGTTCTTCATGATTAGAGATACCACTTTCTGCTCCAGTTTCGGGTTGGAAGAACCGGGTTTTCTGCCTCTTCCTGGTAGCTCATTCAAAGAATAGTGTTCCTCAAACTTATTAATGATGGTTTTAACACATGTATGATGAATTCCAAACCGCTTCGCCAATTTTCGCATAGTAATACCTTTCTCACTTAGCCATGTGTCCAGAACCTTAATTTTCACTTCCTTTTCAATACGCGCCATTTTGAAAACGCAGAATTTGAACCGCACAAACAAGTAAACAAAAGAAAGCTGACAGTCAAACACACAACATGCAGTGTTCAGAGCATAAAACCATCACAAATACATGCGTACAACGCAAATGTATGTGGATAGCTTATAATCGATACACTTCTTAAAACCAAACTTGGCATATGAGGGTATATGAAAGAAGAAGAATTTGTCAAGCAAATGAAACCAAATTTTGCATGTGGGGATTTTTGGAGGCTAAAAAATGTTTCTGTGTTAGTTTGAGACCCTCCCCCGAATGGAAGGGGGGTTCTCATTCAAATAAAATACAAAATGTCTATTTCTGCGGTAAGAAACATGTTCTGAAAGAACTTTGAATCCCTTCTTATTTCAGAGAGGGAGGCTCCTCCAGTAGCACACTTGTACGACATTAGTTGGAGTGACTGCTATGTGACTCAATTAAGTCACTATCAAGTTGCTGCAACCAGTTTGGATCATTGTGTGCTGCTTGGGTTAGTTTCATGATAATACATTTGTCTATTAAATTCATCTACACAGAAAGTAAAACCATGGTAAAACTAACGATCCGAAGGTAAAATTAAAAACTCAAACAACAATAAAACCCAAAACAGAACAAAAAAATAAAACTCTACACTCAACGAAATAAACTTTCCATATTCATGAGACTCCGTAATGATTATTTGATTTAAGAAATCAGTATAAATTTCGTAAATTTGCCTTATGATATATAATGATATTGAAAAAATGAAAATATGGAGCAACCTGGATTCGAACCTCGTGCAAGAACAACGTCGTGTGAAACAAATCCCACTCATAAGTCAGCCTTCTGAAGTTCCAAAGCATCTTTCATAAGTTGAATCTTATAAAATTCTAAAATTTGTATGCCTGAGTGTGCAGTTGAAGTCACAGATTAGCAAACGAAAATATTTTAACAAAAGCCATTTAAAAAAAACAACCATAAGTGCGCCAGTTCTATTAAATTTTCATTCATTTAGTTGCAAGCGTAGCAACGCATTCACCGGGTTCAGCTTGTACTGTATAAATGAAAGGACTAGTTGTAGAAATAACCTATACTGGTTTGATAAAATGTGAATTATTCGTTAGAAAGAACTTTAAAAGGCTAGCCATCATGGCATTTACGCATTTTGTTCATCTGATATTCTATGCCCCGTTAACAGCAACCGAGATTTATGAGCTTTTCGGAATAAAATACGGCAACCAACATTGTTTATATTATCTTGAATTTATCTCCAACACGAACGACATCAACAAAACATGTAAATTACATAGCTGTTCAGCATTCTAGCATGAGGAATATTCGGCGACTCTACCGTCGAGTCCGAGCCAACCGAGTCATATCTCATAGGGAACGTCCATTAACTTCGTCAAGCTTTGAAAACTGTGACGATCCATATAAAAAAATACAGATGTCCATACGAAATACGTGACGAATTTGTGGAGGGTTGGTAGAAAATGGACAATTTTTGCGTGGCGTACTTAATGTTCGTTCCCATGCTGAAGCATGCTAGCGAACAAACTCTTCCTGTCTGCTGTCACATAAAACGCCTCTACAGACTGCACAGCTGCCTTCAGGTAAAAATAAAAATAAGAACAGAACCGGTTCCACTCGCATTTTCACTCAAAGGCAAAAAATAAAACACCACTCATCGTTCCCAATGAACGGCAACAAATTCGCTTGCTATCAGAAATACGAAAAATATAGGTCATCGTCACAAACCTGAACTGGCCCATCTGAAATTTGCTTGTTTTTGTAAACCGGTCGTTGACAGTTTTATATAAAAAAAAACATCACAAATGAAAAACCAGCCTTCCCAGCATTCCACTCAATAGTTCAATTTTCCGATGAAGTCACAAGGGTTTGTCCGAAGTATTTTCCGATGGATCTTTTCCGAGCCCAGAGGAGCACTCAATTCTGCCACCACCGGCTCGGAAATATGCCGGCAATCACGAGAGTCTATTTCCTATTCCACAGAACCGCTTATCAGCTCCGGACGGTAAATTATCATAAATTTCCATCAGTAGCTGGGGCTGGGGCTGGGGGCAGGCAACATGAAGCAAGGATGTGCGGTGTGCATGGCTCGTTATCGAGCCAGTCCCGAAGCATCGTTGGACCTGTTTGATTCATTCGCAGAAAGAAGGAAAAAAAAATGCGAAAACCCATTAGCAGGAAGAGGGCGATTCAAATATGACATCAATATGTTTTTCAATTTTGTTGCTACCTTAAACACGATGCGTAACAGTTTGTTTCATTCCAGTTCTGAAAATGATAAAACCTCCACAATTCCACCGTGGACGTAATATTTGCATTGGCCCGAAAATGTGTTTCCCTCCGGCAAGCTAGTTTTCAGGCTCTCAGTGCGTCCATCTGGGTGAATGTACAGCCGGAGGAGCTGAAGCGGAAAATCGATAGGCAGAGAAATTGTGCTAACCCGATTACCACTTGATCCTGGGGTCTTCGTTCGTTGGACTTTTCTCTCATACACCAACGATATCGATCGGAATAGTTATTTCTCGACCAATGAATATGATTTGCATGATTACCGGAGGCATTGGTATTCTATTGTTCATTCTCAGCCTCAGAGTTATTTCTCGAATAATTCCGTTCGAATTTATGGAAAATCAATTCAATCAGTTGGCGGTTAATTTTCCACTCAATGCGGTGTGAAACTGATTGCGTACTTGTTGTTGTTGCTGTTGCAAAAGGCAACGAAATCAAATTTGCGCACATGAGTAAATAAGGCACGCCTCTCAATTTGCCATTTTTCGCTTCGCGATTTCGGAGAAATTTCTGCTTTTATTGGATTAGCATCGCTGACAATGTATCGGTACACTTACAGCAACTAGATTTGTGTATATTGATACATTTTCTAATCCACATTTACTATAGGAGCTGACGTTCATATGTTTCGCCAATCAGCGCCGAATAATACCCCTTTAACTAATTTGACAATGGCGCAGCTGCCAAGTTAACAATTAGTAAGCTCTGCTGAAAACTTACGACCGTGCACAAGCATAAAAATAAAAGGTTTCAGTATGCTATGAAATTGAGAAGGAAATCTGAGTGTTAATTGTAAACAATCCTTGACCTTCCTGGCCCGAATGTAGTTTTTTACAAATGTTGGATGACTCCTACGTCTAGGATTCTAGAGCTCTGAACGATGTGATTGTATGTTTTGTAGCTTAATCTTAATCTATCAAATTAGTGTATCCATGGATGGCTTCTATTGTACATCTTTCTTTCAGATCTTCGTGTTGTGTTCCATATTGGATTTCTAGATTTGAAATGAAAATGCAACTTGTTCTGTCGAAAGTTATTAACCAATAGCTCCAATGTGATTAAGAATCCTACATTGACAGATCCTTCCCTCTCTCTATACATTTCATCAATTACTGTGCCATCATAGAACTTTCGGGGGATTCTTTAGAGCAGTTCAATAGACGGCAGTGCTGGCCAATGATGTCATGCAATTAGTACAACGAAAAACGCCAAGGCGATGTCATAAAAGTAGTAGAGACAATAGTCTCTTAACTGTAAATTTAACTTAATAAAAATAATATAAATCTCAGTTTGAATGTTCAACAGTAAAGGGTGCACATTGAGAGTGGTCTTAAAAGCATCTCTACTGTTGGTATGAATCTGTCTAAATCGACTACCAAGCGCTATTTAAAATTACCCTGTCTTCACAATGGAAAAGCAATCCTTAATGTCTGTCAACATCGGTACAAAATGGTTCAAAACTGTAAAACTGGTGGATGGCCCCAACAGCATCCTTACTGTTGATATAAATCGGCTTTCAAGTTATATTAAAACCTTGTATGTACAATGAAAAACCCCCATCAAACTTTCTCAGTGGCCCATTCCCTACCGTTGTTTGAAAAAATCAATAGGCTCCCACATGTACCTAAAAACTGGTGTACTTATGATAAAGTGTCCCAAACAAAATTGATAATTAAAAAAAACGAACATAAAATTTTATCATCCTGACGACACTGATCTTGGGCGACCTGCAAGACCATACACTACAGTAGCGTGCTTGCCACCGCGTGGGTAGTCACCCGTACTACCATTTCTTCAGGTCCGTTGCACAGTGGGAAAAAACGGACCCAAATTCCCACAGATGAGACGCCGCTGGATTGGAGGCTTGAAATATATCATTTCTTATGGGAAATTTGCCAAAAAATTGATTGGTGCCATTTTCAACCTGCGCCGAGCGCAGGAAATGGTCCATTTTACCCCATTTACCCCTAAAAATGTGTCTTTTTGAGTTGGCATCAATGTAACTACAACCGCCGCTGAATGGTTTGCCTGCAAAGAATCCTATTTCATATTAAAAACTCTGGGGAATCGAATGGTGCAAGTTTCATTCAGTTCCAAACTCGGAAAGTGGCTTATTTTGCCCTATTTCCCCATTAATTTGAGATTTTCTTGTTCGTACCCTTACAGCTACAATCGCTGCCAAAGTTTTAAGCTGAAAACGGCCTATCTTACGTGAAAAAGTTTAAGGAATCGACTGGTGTTGTTTTCGTTAAGTTACAGAATCGGGAAACTGTCCATTTTGCCCCATTAAACCCCTACTGTGCAGGATTCATTAAGTTCCGAAACCGGAAAGTAGCCTATTTTGCTCCACTTCTTCTTAAATATGCGAATACAACAAGGCTGCTCCGAAGTCTTAAAATGGCCAAAACCAATATAGAACTATGAAAAAAGTATATGCGCATTCGATAAATACTTAGAGGTCGTATCTGAAAATAATTAAAACGTACTCTTTATGTATAAGAAGCTATAAACTATTTTGCAAGAAACATGGGGCGCCCTGAAAACATCTGCAACTAAACGGAAATAATACCATTCGATTCCTTAGATTTCTTCACGTAAGATAGGCTGTTTGTAGCCAAAAACTTTGGCAGTGATTGTAGTTGAAAGAGTACGAACAAGAAAATCTCAAATTAATGGGGAAATTGGGCAAAATAAGCCACTTTCCGAGCTCGGAACTGAATGACACTTGCACCATTCGATTCCCCAGAGTTTTTAATATGAAATAGGATTCTATGCGGGCAAACCATTCAGCGGCGGTTGTAGTAACATTGATGCCAACTCAAAAAGACATATTTTTGAGGGTAAATGGGGTAAAATGGACCATTTCCTGCGCTCGGCGCCGGCTGAAAATGGCACCATTCGATTTCTCAGTGTTTTTCACGTACGGCATGGTCTTTTTCATGTAGAAAATTCAGCGGCGATAGTGGATATATTAATAAAAGCTTGAAAACACACAAATATAGGGTTAAATGGGGCAAAATGGACAGTTTATCGATTCTGTATCGAAACGAAAATAACACCATTCGATTTCTTAAACTTTTTCACGTAAGATAGGCTGTTTGTAGCCATAAACTTTGGCAGCGATTGTAGCGGAAAGGGTGCGAACAAGAAAATCTCAAATTAATGGGGAAAAAGGGCAAAATAAGCCACTTTCCGAGCTTGGAACTGAATGAAACTTGCACCATTCGATTCCCCAAAGTTTTTAATATAAAATGGGATTCTATGCTGGCAAACCATTCAGTGGCGATTGTAGTAACATTGATGCCAACTGAAAAAGACACACTTTGAGGGGTAAATGGGGTAAAATGGACCATTTCCTGGGCTCGGCAGGGCTTGGAAATCATTCATGATACTACTGAACAATAGTGTGTCAGACTGCCACCCGTTCATGAACATAGCATCGCAAATTCGTTCAGATTCAGTAACTGTAACCGAATATGAATATTCGGTGGCTGTTGCACTGTCTGAATACTCGTAGCAATGACCCATACTTGTCGCTTGTACACACTGATCGATGATGATCGCTGGGCACCGGCTTCAGTGATTACACACAGCTTTGAATCGCCCGTGCCTTTGTTCTTCCGAGAGAGGAACGGAGCACACAACGGAGCAAGCAAAGGACGAGGCACAATTTACGACCGATGCGGCATATTGAGATTAATTTCTGGTCAAATATTTTAGTTTTTTTAGAGGGATTTTGGAATTTACTGTAGGATTGGAGCCAATTATGTTACGTTTTTCAGCGAACATGGGATTTTGAAAAGTGTGGCAAGCAATTCAAAATAATAAAATACCTGTCAAGGAAAAGGAAGGTTTTTCAGCATTTCCTAAAGTTGTTGTGATGTGATTATATGACTATTCTACAATGATCAAAACTGTTTAATCTAATTGGATGAATTTATATATCATACATATACTATACATGCTCGCTTGTATCCATTTCACTATACTTATTTCTGTAGCATATTTTGACCATTTTTAGTGCCATCGTTCGGGGAATAAGGAAAAAATGTAAGGAATATGAGACAGGACTGTCCCATGCATAATATCATGATACACAGTGCGGCAGAATGAGAGTGTGCCCTGTCCTAGTAATAAATAAAAAATCGCGAAAAGGATGGTTGAAAAAATTCTCGATCGGTGATATTTCCGCAGCTTATAGTACAATAATTTTAAAAGCAACAAATATTGATTAAAGGCAGAAAGACGCCTGACAAACATTTAGTCATTAACGAATAATGTACTGCAAGTTTAAGTACCACCAATTCCCATAAATACGTCCCATTATCATAGGGAATAACGCTATTTAGTAAGTTTATGCTTTTGTAGGATACATTTCGATGATATTTCTTATTTTATCTTAGCGTTGAAGCTTATGCTTTTTTATTACGTATTTAGTAAAATCCCATATTAATTTTGAATCGACTTAAGGTCTCATCATCAACCCTCAGTAATCATCAAAAAATCTAAAGCAGTTTTTTCGTTTGATATTGAAAATCTGGAAATGAAAATGTATTCCCGGTGGTCCGCTTGGCGAGCACAATACAGTGAATACATTTTCACGAACTATGTTTTGATTTTGAACGAAAAAACTGCTTTCGAAATTTCGACGATGACTGAAAATTGATGATGAACCCTTCAACCTAAAGTACGTTAAATACAACAGTCGAATTACCATTTGGATGAGAAAATCATCAACAGCAATTCAGTGGAATTTATTTGTTACTTGTTCTCTTTACTTTTGCGCGGTTCAACTGACGGACTCCCTTAATGAATTCTCAAAATATATAAATAAATATCTATTACAACAAAAGTCAGCCTGGCATTAGAAAAGGCTCCAACAACTTCTGTGAAGACGTTGCTAAGAAAGATTTGCTGTTATTAACAATATCGTTCTATACAGGCAAGTTCGCCTTTCTATTATGCTCAAGGGGGATATACAGTTAGAACGAGAAAAAAAAATTTCAAGGGGAAATTTTTACTCAAATCAATTGAAACTTTTTTACGAATTACAATAATAACATTTACATTTAGTAGATGAATTGAAAGAAAAAATAACAAAAAATGCACTTTTGGCGTAACCTTTTTTTTTTTTTAAATCCACATTTTTCCGCCATTCTATCACATTTTTCCATATTTAATGATAAAATATTAGAATAATTTTTAATTCATATAGAAGGTAATAGTATAGTTAAGAAATTCTATAAGTTTCAGCTTAATCGAATAATTAGTTTTCGAGTTATCACCGGCATAAATTTTGATTATCGAAAAAGCTTCTCTTTATACCTGCTACGCGTGAAAAAGGTGTCTTCGAAAAACGATTAAAAGAAACGCTTGGAGTTCGAATTTCGAAAAAAAAGGTTTCAGGAGCGTATTCTACGGGTAATTTACTAACGTTTGATGCAATAAAAAAAATGAATTTTTTGATCATTCTAACTGTATATCCCCCCTTAAATTTGTTTTCACTATATTTCATATATAGTGGAAAACCAAAAACAGTTTCAATGGGTCAAAATAATTTTAACTAACTTTTTTAACAACACAGCTCAAAAAATTTGTGTGAATTTCTGTTCAATTTCATGCACATAAATTAAGCGTCACAAAACTTACAAATTAACATTATGAATAATGTAAACTTCTGGAAAATCCCATACATTGTCGATAATGTTCTATGCACAAGCGCGTCTTTGATAGGACTATTTCATGCAAGTTGCTGCTTCGTGTGCAATGGAATACAATCTTACATGCTCTGGTATTTAGATCACAATGAAAATTCAGATTTTTTTCTGAGAATATCATATCTGATTACCAAATGATTTTTTTTTTTTGCAATGCATACCAAGCGAAATTTTATAGAATGCAAATTATTGTTTAAAATTTTACAAACGCTACATTAAATTCATCAACAAATCCAATAACATCAATATCGTGTAAATTTAAACTTTCAATAGTCATCAAAATACGATTAGGTACTTTTAAGTACTTTAAATAATCTTCAAATAACTTCGAATACTTTGAACCCACACTTAAAACGTCTGAGTATAGCAAATTCTTCTAAAATATTATTGAGTGTTTTGAATCATCTCGAAATACTTTTGAATTATATGATTCCTCATGAATTTGAGGAGTACTTTTGAGTTCTAGGAATATTTTACTAGAACTTCTAAATCTTCCAAACATATGTTGAGTACAACACTCTACACGCTAAGCTTAGTTTACCTTTAATCACAAAAAAGTGCCCATACTCATTTACGGGTAAATTTAACTATACCCATATTGCAGTAAATTTGTATGGGAAAAAATACTCAAATACGGAAGGTAGTAACGTACCCAAAAATGGGTATGTGCACTTTTCGCGATTATGGATATTCTTCACCCAAATTTGAATAAACTGATCTTAGCTTGTACAAACAGTGCTCTGCATGCTCCTCGCATTTCACCGCACTTTGAATCAAGTTTTCTCTCGAATTGAGGACTTCAATTTGAATATCCCACAAACATTGAACACGCGATGCTCTTATGACGACTACGGAAATTGTGAGAATCGTAAAATCTTCACACAAAATCTGTTCGATAAAATTTCAAACAGCTTATAAGTTCGGTAAACTTAAAAATAATTCTTAACAATTAAAGAAAACATAAATTCGTCCAAAATTTACACTGAATACTTCATTACAACATTATCTTTAAATAAAAAAATATAACGTTTTTATAATCTTCCTTACTTTTCATGTGCTGAAAGTTTACTGACTTTTTCAGCTACAAATACAAGTACAAATTTACCGACCTCAGTATAAAAAAATAAGTGTGTACAGCAGAACTGAATTCAATGATGGATTAAAGCTAAACTAACAAAAGTATCCCCCGGTACCGAATACTACCAGATGGAATCCTTTCATAGAATTAATGCAGGTGTTGCTGGACGGTCAGGCAAACAATTTTTCGGTTCTATGTAACATTATTATATAATCTAAATTTTAATATTAGAGAGTATAATTTAAATTACCAAATTACTATACAGCGAAATATTGTCAGAAGGGCAATAATTACGAAAAACAGGATCGCCCTTAGATCGTGTGCCTTTATTTCCCTATCGGTGCAAAAACGGACGCTCTTTCCGTCGTCGGTCGATTAAGTCAGAGCTACTACTGCGGTCCGTCCCAATCTTGTAACAGCTCGGCTTGCCAACCAACTATAGCACCTGAATCACTGGACTTCGTCGACAGGAGTGCTGTGAAAGCCGAACGTCTAGTTAATCAATTTTAATTTTTGAGCGCCCACCTTGAATCCACGTAACCCAAACAAAACAAATCTTTTAAGATCTCATATAACCATTTACTGCTGTTAAATAAGTTACCTGCCTAGCCCCTTCCAAACGATGATGTGACCCATTTACTTCGAGCTATCCTCGAGTAATTGGCACCCCACTTTTACTAAAATCAATAATAAAACATTGTTAATAACAATATTGAATATCGACTCCGCAAAGTGTTACACATGCCCGAGCCTAACAAATAAACGAACTGATTAAAAAAACATTTACTGCTGTGATGCGAAGAAATTGAGTTATTTTACAGCATACATTTCCAATAATCTGCACTAAACTGTTTTTCTCATGAGTTATATTCGCCAACTGTAACAGCCGGTGACCCATCGTATTCAGAATCAGCAACATACACAGAATGTGAATGGATCAGTTTGTGTACACCAAATGAAACTAGTGGGCTCCGACTCATGCATAATCGTTTTGTCCGCTGAGCCTAATTTTTATCGTCTCCTTTTGTGTCGTGATCCGTATTCTTCGACGAAGCGCATTTGCCAGTATGGTAAATGACGCCTGTATGTTCGCAAAGCAAACGCAGCATGTGATTTATTCAGTGACACCCAAAATCGGAAAGCCCTGGGGCTCGGTGCAGGCTGAAAATGGCACCAATCAATTT
This sequence comes from Aedes japonicus, assembly GCA_034211315.2. Classification (NCBI taxonomy): domain Eukaryota; kingdom Metazoa; phylum Arthropoda; class Insecta; order Diptera; family Culicidae; genus Aedes; species Aedes japonicus. Next base: position 133,109 of record JASCZW010002728.1, on the reverse strand, counting down.
TTTGGCAAATTTCCCATAAGAAATGATATATTTTAAGCAGCCAATCCAGCGGCGTCTCATCTGTGGGAATTTGGGTCCGTTTTTTTCCACTGTGCGTTGGGCGAGCACTTAACGTCAACGTACGATCTTCAAATTTCAGGATGTTTGTTTTCTAGTCAAGACGAACACTTCAAGAGGTGGAATTCTTGACTTGGCAATTTTTTTTCAAAATAAAGGATGGCCTAGACTGTACAGGTAGCTATTTGGAAGCCAGGTTTTGTTGTTAAAACTACATTCAAAACTGTTTTGTCAACCAACACCTCCTCTATGCTTTTTTAAATCCAAAATTTGTACAAGGTGGCCCACTCTATAGGCTGTTGTGAAAACAAGTTTATGAAACCTTTAAGGCCATAGAGATTTTGAAAATATTCTAGTTAAAGGTGTAGTAAAAAACTAAAAAACCTTCATAAGACATATTGGCTTCCATGAAAACCAGTATACGACCAAATAGCCTCAGCTGACAAACTTCACTGATTGATTTTGTTCTTCAGCTTTGTCCAATTCTCTGTTCTTCTGATTATTCAGTAAATAATATTTAAGAAAAAAGTTCTAGTGTTGCGGGAAATTTAGTTAAAAAGCAAAATGTGTAAAACAAATTGAGTTTTTCACAGCGTATCATGCTCTAAATAATATGAGCATTTGATATTATGGTCAATCGAGGCGAAAATTAATGTGCCTAGAAAACTATGCGATTTTAAAACAACAAATAAATTTGATAAATTAAACATGAATTTCCTGAAAATGAAAGATGTGACAAAGATTGTTTCGCCTCAAAAACGTCAAGTTTAAGTCAAACACAATTTGATTGTAACACCCTTTAGCCATGATATAAGCTAGAGCGAAAACAAAATGATAACACTCAATTTCCCTTCTTTCAGTTGCATCCAAAAGACCTAATTTAGGAGATATCTGACAAAAAAATTACATGATCCTTTGTCAAATTTTGCATTCCATGTATGTGCATTGCCTAACAAAGAAATTTTACGTTTCTCTTAAACTGAGTATGCGTAGAAAAAAAATACAAGCGCGTTAAATTTCACCTCTTTTAGTTCCAAGCCAAAGGAAACGTAAACAACGAAATTGTTAGCAATCTTTCTTGCGCCATACAACAATGTAAGCAATCTTCTATACAACAGGCTAGATTCAGGCGTTATCTGGATCAAATTTACATGAAATATCCTATTATTTTCAGCCATATCTAGCATTCCCTTCATGCGCTTTAGATAACGCAGAAAATTCAATGTTTCTTTTCAACTGTGTGATTAAAGGACGAACGCGAAATTATTGCAACACTTACAACTGAGCGTAACTTTTTTACCGCTAGACAGAAATTATTCAAACTTTGCAAAGTGCACGTCAAAAGTGTTTTGTTCTTAAAGGTATCGTGTTCGAAAGAATTTTTTTTTCCATTTCATGTCACTGTTAAATTCCGTTTACTGAATCGGAAAAGTAATGAATCGAAAAGAAATTTCTACAGCAGTATCCACCTGAAAAGAACGAAAAATAAAATGGGAATATGTAAGGTTTCCACGCAAACTAATGGGAGCTGTCACTTTTACTTTCGGAAAAATATTACGTTCGATTTTTCCGTAAGTGAAGGTGACATTTCGTTCCATGCAAATCAATTGTCAATATTCCGCTTGGTAATATTGAATAAAATTCCGCAGTCTCTTTACTTTTTAGGTCGATACTGACCTTATCCTGTGAATTTCGTTGCGTAGCATTTTGCGGCTATGATAGGTCAAAAATTGTATACGCTCACATGGAAGTTGTTCCAACGCTTTGGGAAATATGCTGCAAATCCGTCACTCAACCGTCTCAAAGTACTGAAAAGATTCTACCACCGGTTGACTTTGGAGCAAAAGCTCGAAGCAGGAAGAAAACCGGGAACAGCATGACGTATACCGAGGGAAAGGTTTGGGGTATTTTCACTCTAATTTCCAACATTTCTCCACGTGATGCTGCCAAAAAGCTGGATGTTTCTCCAAATTATGTCCAAAAAGTCAAAGAAAAAGCTGGTTTTCAGACAAACAAGGTTTAAAACTTCCCAAACCGCTATAAATGGCAGTTAATTATTGCTAATTCTTTGTGCTTGGTAGTTCTACACGGAGATGTTGACCAGATACATTTGCTGTATGAATAATGACGAATAATACCTCAAAGTTGACCATCGACAAATGCCAGCAGAAGAGTTTTATACCGGGAAAAAATGTTTAAAGCGATTGATTGCTTCGTAAAGAAGAAAATGCGTGTGTGGAAATTGCCGTACAAAAAGGCTATGAGCCCTCAAGCAACACGAATGAAACTCGAACTGAGATTTCCGGTAGAAATACGATGAAAATCATAAAATGCGCATTGCGATCAGACGTAGAATTATGACGATGTGATTGCTGTGCTTTCTTTTTTATGCCCTGTACGGTAACATCCAAACCGGTTAGTCTATGACTATGTCGTCCGTGTTGGGAAACATCCTTTCAGATGGACGAGGTTGGGCTACTATTTTTTTGACGTGCTTCACAGTTACAATTTTTTGAATGGTAAAATCTTTTGAACCAACAACTTTCAAATTTCAAATTTACACGTAGGAAATTTTCCAATCGATTAGTCCACAACATTTGGAAATCGATCATGAAATGACCGAGTTATCATCATTCAAAATCTAACCATATTTCGTTACGCTCCAACATTTCGCAATCGCCACGTGTACCCCAGTATTGAAAACACAGACGATGGCAACGCCATGAAGATGCAGATTATCTGAAATATGCAAAACATTTCTTTGAGTCACACTCAAACAAAATCCAGCGACAGCAATTCACGGTTAAAATATAATATAAAATATAGTATGAAATTCACATAGAGAACATGGATGCCAGGTACTTACCAAGGAAAGGCATGAAATCCATTTTGACAACATGCCTGGAAGCCAGAAGACTACTTTTTTTCAACCATAAATCCCTTCCGATCCAAAAAAAGGCACTCATGTTTGATCGATTCCTCTAGGGCACTATATTCCCTAAGGGTGTTTTTTTTTTGAACATCGTCACTATTCCATCATTCGGATGCTGAAAATAATGCCATCGAAATGCGATGTCTTAGTCATCCCGCTGGTATTTATGAACTCAACAACCGAAAACAACTGTCATATTTCCAGAGGATGCTTGTGATGGAGTTTTTCTTATTCAATGCACGTTTTCTGGCTTTTCGTTGTGCTTTAAAACACATTGCTTTTGGAAGTATTTTATGTGCTTTTGTAGTCATTTCAACATTTTGTGTTACCTACTCTATAGCCTCTTCATAAATCATTGAATTTAACCGTCATTCAAAGAAAGTGGCCTATAAGCTCTTGATACTAGCATATTTGACCAGAAGATAGCATTATAAGTATTGTTTTCTCAGAACACATCCAATACTCTTGTTTATTCTCGATAAATTTCATGCATAATGTGATTTGCAATAAACAATACCCACATCCCCCACAAATGGAACGATATCTGCTCCCGAAGGCATTATTTTCCCTGCCAACGTTCGGGGAAGCGAAAATTGAATTCCTGCTGGAAACTTCACACCCAGAGTGTTTATGCATAACATTTACTCACACACGCCCAGTTCGAAGAATTCGATTCCGTAGCATGGAAACTTCTGGCCCAAATTATTCGCCAAATTGATTATGCACGCGCCAGAGAAAATGAAGCAGGAAACTTTTCACAATAATAAGCAAAAAGGCAAATTTCCATTTTTCCCTATTTCGAGAGAATTGAGGCAGGATTATTCGACGTTATTATTGGTTGTGCGCTCTGCGGGAAAAGGAGACACGTTACTGTGTTATTGTTTATGATCATATAAAATAAGCTACAGCACAACTGGTCGTAATTTTAGAGCCTTTTTTGCTCTGGCAGTGTCCGACAAACCAACCGAGAGATATGAAGAGCTTTAAATCTTCCTGGGGCTTGTCTGTGTCAACCACTCAGCCAAGGGGAAGATGATCGGCGCATGGTTGCCAAGGTGTCATCACCAAACAAATAAAAAGACGGCATTCCGTTCATTGACATTTGTTTGAAAGCAAACTTCAACGATGTTGCCATTTCAAATGCTGTATGACTCAGCATCGTGTATTAAACTAATATTTACAAACTCTAAACTAAATTTTAAGTGCACCGGAATAAGTTATTCTTCTTTATTAGTGTACAGCGTACTGGTTGATTCTTCCTCTTTGTTTACAAAATCAGATCCGTGTGTTTGAAAAAGTACTCGAGAAATGAGTGATCTCCCAGTGTCGTGCACGCATCTGACGTTCTTGTTTGACTACATTTATGTGCTCCGTTACTCCATTACAATCGACAGAATTATCCACAACCGCGTGAAAGGTTTTCATCGAACGCCTTTCTATGTATGCGAGTGAAACTATTTTCGGCAGGCCATTTTTTGTTTGGCACTTATTCAATTTAAACGGCGTGAGGAAACAAGTTCTCTTATTGGCAGGCTCTTAAAGCAGCACAATTTTCGAGTATAATTAAAAAAATATAATGCTTAAAGGTATGGCTTATTAATTGGAAGGTATTCAAATTAGAGGTAGAAAATTAAGTTATCATATGAATAAATTATGTGAAGTGCTTCTGTGGATGAATATATGCAACTGAAGATTTGACAAGAATGTCGACTGTTTTCGATTGCCGAAAATAGTCAAAATTGTGTACCCACCTAGTTTTTTCATTATAATTTACTGAAATTCGGTGAATAAATTACCGAGATTCGACTAACCAATTAAAATACTCAGCTAACAAACAAATATTGAACAGGAATAAAAGCATAAGTAACTTCCGTGTTTATCGGCTGATGGACATATGTAAATTGAGTATGGAAGCCAACATTTAGGTTACAAAAGCAAAATCTCTCCAAGTAACATCTCTCCTTATTATTACGTTCATGCGGTCTCCGCATCCAAAATATAAAAATACAACATTGTATTGTGGTTTTGCTTGATTTCGTCTCATTTAAAGAATAAATGCACCATTGGGTGTGGGCAAAAATGCAACATCAATCTGCTTCAAAAAATTTGATGTGTGCTCGAGGTGGTAAGGCTTGCTTCATTTAGAATTGGAACAAAGTTTTGGCGCCCACGTGTCGGGAATTTTGTCAGCTTCACGTATGTATTTTTGACATTCCGCAAATCGACTGTACTTTGTAAACAATCAGCATGGAAGCCGAAAGAAGGGAAAAATTGTGCACAGTTATTTGGAAAATCCATTGTGGTCTGCATCTAGGCTAGCTAAACAGCTGAAATTGCCCAGAAATACCGTATGGCGCGTTATCAAACGGTATAAGGAAACATTGACGACGATTCGGAAGCCTCAAGCCAATCGTCGGAGTGGAACTGTCGACCGGAAACTGCGTGGTAAGATTTTGAAGACGATTAAGAGGAATCCCAATCTGTCGGACCGTGATTTGGCCAGAAAATTCGGTGCTGCCCATAGTACCGTGGGGAGAACTCGACTCCGGGAAGGAATCAAGTCGTATCGAGCTAGCAAACAGCCAAATCGGACCATAAAACAGAATATTGTGGCCAAAATCCGTGCTCGGAAGCTATACGACCAAGTGCTGACCAAGTTCGACGGGTGTCTTCTGATGAACGATGAAACCTATGTCAAGGCTGACTTCGGGAAAATCCCAGGTCAAAAAATTTTCTTGGCAACGGCACGGAGGGATGTTCCAGCCAAATTTAAATTTGTTTTTGCCGACAAATTTGCACGAAAATTCATGATTTGGCAGGGCATTTGCAGCTGTGGCAATAAAACGAAAGTTTTCGTTACAAATAAGACAATGACGTCGGAACTATACCAAAAAGAGTGTCTCCAAAAACGAATTTTGCCGTTCATTCGATCCCACGACCATCCCGTAATGTTTTGGCTAGATTTGGCAAGCTGTCATTACAGCAAAGTCGTTCAAGAATGGTATGCAGAGAAAGGGGTCCAGGTTGTTCCGAAAAACCTTAACCCACCCAACTGCCCCCAGTTCCGCCCTATTGAGAAATACTGGGCAATCATGAAGAGGAGACTCAAGGCAAAGGGAAAGGTTGTCAAAGACATCAATCAGATGAAGACCTGGTGGAATAAGATAGCTAAAACGATGGACGAAGAAGGTGTGCGCCGCCTAATGAGCCGTGTTACAGGAAAAATTCGAGAATTCCTTCGAAACCGTGACGAATAATTTTATCCGTATTTTTTCTTAAAAGTATGAAGAAAACTCTAGATATGTATCAAAAAAGATCTTGAATTCAATAATAAATAACTGAAATACAGGCAATTGTTTTTGTTCCAATTCTATCTGAAGCAAGCTTAATTGTGTTTTAGTTGACGAACGAGAACCTTAGCACAGGAAAATAACAAGTTAAGTAACAAGTTCTGTTATCACAGATATCGTTTTGATTTCCGCTGTTATCACATAACAACTTTAGTTGTCACCATTGGCTAGTTATGTTAACACATGGTATCATTTTAATCAAACAATGTTTCACAAATGTTACTTGTTGAATGATAATATATAAATTTTATCAGCATATTTGAACAAGAAAATTTTGCTTTTTATTAAAAATACATTATTCAGATATTAGCGAGAGATTATGATTTTAAATTGATAACATAATTTGAAACTATTCCAACAAACGTGCTAAAAATACAGTGTTTGTTATCAAGATGTTCTCACTGATAATAAAATAAAGGGCGAACACGAAATTATTGCGACGCATTCAACAGAGCATAACTTTTTTACCATTGGGTAAAAATTAACCAAATTTTGCACACTTTCTTATTGATGTGTATTGTTTACATGCTGTCAAACTCGAAGTCGTGTTTTTCGATTCAACGAAAATGGAGGTGAACCAACGCGAGTCGAAGACAAATTCTTTCCAAACACCTGGATTTTCCTTACCTGTCGCACCGGCAGTTGGGAAAAATGTTGAACATTCACCATTCAACCGTCTCCAGAGTGTTGAAGCGGTTCCAGGAGCGGTTGACGTTGGACCACGGCAAAGGAGCTGGAAGAAAACCGGGACCGGAGAACAAAAAGACGGAGGGAAAGGTGAAGCGGATGATAAAAGCAAATCCCAACGTCTCAAGCCGTGATTTGGCTAAAAAGATCGGCATGTCGCAGAGCTACGTCCAGAATGCAAAGAAGAGAGCTGGCCTACATACATACAAGGTACAGAACTTCCCAAACCGCGATGAGCGGCAACAATCGACGGCTAACACTGGCTGCTGTGTGATGGACGACGAAACGTATATAAAAGCCGATTTTAAGCAAATTCCGGGGTTGGAGTTTTTCACCGGCAAGAGCAAGTTCTATGTGGACGACAAATTTAAGAAGAAGAAAATGTCGAAGTTCGCCTCCAAATATCTCATTTGGCAGGCCATCTGCTCTTGCGTACTGAGGAGTGAGCCTTTCGTGACAAAGGGCACAGTAAATAGCGAGATCTACAAATCTGAGTGCCTCGAGAAGCGCTTTTTGCCGTTCTTGCAGCAGCACGACGAAGCTCCGCTATTTTGGCCAGATATGGCATCACGCCACTATTCTAAAAGTGTCCTGGAGTGGTATGAGGCCAATTCTGTCCATTTTGTTCCAAAGGACATGAATCCGCCAAACTGTCCGAAGCTGCGCCCGGTGGAGCAGTACTGGGCAATGATGTAGCGGGAACTTCGGAAGAGCAAGGAGACAGTCAAAGACGAGAAGGATATGTTAAGAAAATGAAAAAAAAAAAAATTAAAAACTGGTACCGGATGACACTGTAAAGACTTTGATGGAGGGCATCAAGCGAAAATGCGTTCAATTTTACACTCAAGGCTCCATCGATTAACTTTTCTTTTGATTTTTGAAGTAAATATATGTATAAAACTACCCTAACATTTTGGTTTGATTCTAAACATTATAAGAAAATTTGCATGACATTTTCGGTGTCGCAATAATTTCGTGTTCGCCCTTTACATTCCCGATGAATTTTTCAAACATGGGTGCTTGTTTGATACCCTTCTTCAATTCCGAACTACTATCGAAGAATAGACCGAGTTGGACAATGATGTTCTCAAATCATACATCACTTCAATGCAGAGACGACTGATGAAGGTCATTTAAAACAAGGGAGGAGCAACACATTATTAATTACTCCTAATTTCATGTAATAAACTACGTTTTTGTTGAAATTTTAACTTGGTCATAATACTTATTTCCTATGCAAGAATTTTAATTTATTTTCAATCATTAATTTAGAGTTTGCATCACAAAATAATCAAACCAGTTGAACAGTGTTTTATGTAGATTCGACGAAAAACTTAGGTTACAGAAACTATAAACGCACCGGAACCCTTTTGAGTCTTGTCCATATATTTATTTCACTCAGTGTAGAGACCAATGAAACGTCTACCTCTCCATACTGCGACGGAACTGATGTTAAGATTGGGGATTCACTGTGCTAAGTGATGTGATCAATGAATGAAAAGTGCAAATAGAAGGGGCAAGCCTAGGATTTACCTCCTGATTTTTTGGGCAGTAAACAGAACGAATATACCCAGCCGCATTACTTATAAAAATTCTTTGCAGTATCGATGCTCCAATCCGACTATATATTCGGAGCCCTGTGCTCGCCTCTACTTCCATCGCTATATGCCATCCAATCAATTTTAGAAAAAGAAACCAAAGCCATTCCTCGCCACAAATTGGATAATATTCACATTAACTAGAAACTTGCAACTCGATCTGCAAATCTGTTTGTCTTTGATTCAAATTACATTCCACTAACCCAACATCCATAACCAATATTGATGGCTCTCTACGATGCACACCGGGCTGCCTCCGCAGATAACAGCAGGAATTGCGGTGTAAATTCGCACACCCGTAGATTTATCGCTCTCATCTACTGCCACGATAAGCCACGATTCGAGGTCGCGCGCGAGCGCTTTTCCTCCGAAGCGCAGCGTGGCATTTTCCTACCGACCGGGATACTTTATCACTATTGATTTACCCGGCGAGAAAAAATCAATTTCCTTTTTTGCGGCGGCCTATATTGTTGGTCCAGTTGGAAAATGGAATAATTGATTAGCGCAAATAAATTTCACTCTCGATTCAATTGAACTACTTTCGACAATATGTGCAACGTTTAAAACGAGAGCAAAATCAATATTCGCAAGTCAATTATTCTAGTTTTCAACTGGAACGATGCACAAAAAAGCTTCAATGACTGTGAGCCACACTGAAAGTGAAACCAGTTTTTTCTCTCTCTCTCTGCCATTTTTACAGCACTTGATCTACGATTTCAATAAGCAAATAAACAATATTAAGTTGCGGAAATGAAACACAGATCCGAGCCTTCCGCATTGGAAACCGGAAGGGAATGTATCACTTACAGAAACACTGGAGTGCGGTTGGAGAGTTACATCGGCCGACAACACAATATTCACATTCTCGACCGAACGGAGCACGCGTGAAAGCTTCCAATGTGGGCAGTAACTGTCACCGGTCTTAACAGCTGAGTCCGACTCGATTTGATCACCACTTTTCACAAATTTCTTCACGTTCACAAAAGTATGCCTCTAAGCTCCAGGCAAACACAAAAGCCACGTTACAGTTGTAATCTCAAACTCGAAACATAAAAACTACTACTATACCGCAAACATGCCCGTTGTTTGTTAAACTGTTACTACCGACGTCGTTGATCCGCGGCAACGTCATGCGTCGCGAACCTGCATGAGTTGATCGATCCTACTCCACCGTAGAGTCACACACCCGAGACGCTCTGCTGAACGCGAGAAATTGGGGGCTCGTAATGGGCTCCACCGCCGCCGCTGCTGTTGCTGCTACTCTCCACAAACTGCACGTACATACCTAACCGCATGCATACGCGCACGCCCGTTCATCGACGAGACTCCGGCTGGTGATGATGAAGTACCCAGCTGTTGAGATATCTGCTGAGTGAGAGGGGCTCAATCTCGGCGCAATAGCGGATCGATTAGGGTGGGAAAATGTGGCCCCGTTGTCGATGGAATTAAGACTTGTTCGAGGTTATTGGTTCCCGGTATCAGATAGTAAAGTCAGCAAGAAGGCATGATATTTGCAAACTGGGTGAAGTCATGGTTGAACGTAGAGCAAAAATTCACACAATTTATCGGGAAGTTATGCAATATTTGATTCGAATCAGCGACGAAGATTTCTCTACCAGTAGTTGTGATTTTTGTAGTTCTCAGTGTTTTGAAAATCATTGCTAAAAAATCGAATTTATTACATTTCTTGTAATCAAACACTGAAACACCTCAATCTGCATACGATTTTCAGTTAGAAGTTCCCATACTGTGATAATGATGTTTACTAGGCATAAAAAAGTCGAAAAACGTTCATTTAATATACGTTACCTCTTGTTTGTGCGTTTGAACCTTTTTAGTATAATAGGGTAACTTTGGTAGCTTCAGTAATTGATTCGTTAGCTCCATGTTGAAATTGTTCATGTGAAAGCCAGATATCACCTAAATCAGGTCTGTTGCATGAAAGATTGCAAACAAGTTAATTTTTTGCTGTGTAGTCAACGAAAAATTCAATAAATTAGAAATCTGCAACCTGAGATCTTTCGAGATACAGGTGATAGAGTAGTAAAGTTGCCTAGTTTGAAGAAATTGAAAGTCAATTTAATACTTGTTCTCGAAATATCGATGAATGACTCAATTTAAGTCTCAATCATTTATAAGCCAGCAGAATGATCTGTACACAGTGCATATAATTTACCATGAATTTCACGGACAAATAAAAACTACCCAGAACGTTGTACAAGCTTGAATCGACCCATAAATTATTTTGCCTTCCACGCGCTAAGTACTGTCAGGACTTAACTGCAGTGATCTATTTTTCTTCATCAACTTCTTATTTCAATAATGTTTAGATTACACAATTCTGAGGTAGTCATTTTTGATCACATTCATGTATTTAATGAACATATCTGTACGTCAGTGCCTACTTTTAACCCCAAAAAATGAGAATATTTCAAGTTCTTTTCTTATTCCGAGTGCGATAGAAAAGTGCATACAAAACAGAGATGTCATCAAAGTAGAAATATCGATTTGTTCTGAGTTGATCTGGCTTTGCCGTAAAAAATGATAATAATAAAATAGCGTTATTGCAAGCAAATCTTAATCTAGTATCATGGACAGGCTATGAGGAACTAATAAGATATTGTTTTTTATTTCTTTATTTTTAGCCGTTGGCACTAATTCGATCATATAAATTGATCTAAATCTATAGATATTATAACCTTGAACCAGAATTGAAAACTTTCTTCTGCAAATCTTCCAATTCCAGCAAGAAGAAACATGTTCCTACCTTATGATGGATTTTATTTTCATGTGTGGGGCTTTGAGATAAATCGATACGGAATGTTGTTGGTTACAAAAAAGTCAGACCCGAAGTTTTGATATATTGACGCTAAGTTTCTTATTCATCTTATTATCATAAAGTGACTAGTTCCTAAACACAATCACATTTAAAAAATGCATAGTTTCTAATCTCTTTCACATGCTGAAAAATGCCGAAATTTTATTCACTTTTTGTCGTATAACCTTTTTAGGCATTTTTGCATAGAACCTTTTTAGGCATTTTATGCATAAATCCAGTCTTCAAGCAAAGTGCCTACTTTGAAGTCATAATTGCATACTTCAGATTTACCGTGTAGAGCAATACTTTGTGTGCACAGATGTGTTTTTGAATGTAAATTTTCATCGTGATATAAGTATCAAAGCATGTTGATTTACATGCAATTCCATACGAAGCAGCAACTTGCATCGAATAGTTCTAATAAAGACGAGCTTTTGCATACAACAATATCTACAATATATGGCATGTCAGAACTTTTTTTTAAATTAGTTCGCTTATTTGGTAGGCTCACGCGCAACACTTTACGGAGCCGATATTCAATATTGTTGTTAACAAAATAGTATTGTTCGATATTAGTAGAAGTGGAGTGCCAATTACTCGTGGCTAGCTCGAGGTTAATGGCTCACATCATCGTTTGGAAAGGGCTAGGCAGGTAACTTATATAAGTCATTATTTGCTGCTTGTGGTTGCGACATCTACCAAATCCTCGGTCCTTGTAGTCCCTTTCAGGAACTAAGCCGCAGATGGTTGGCCACAGTTTGCTGGGTACACCCAAAAATTGAAATTGTAGCAAAAAATGCAAAATTGCAATTTTGCAGTTTTTGCAATCATATCTTGAGAAATCCGCATGATTCTGAAAAGGCAAATTTGCCTATCATGTTCCACAAAGCTTTTTATGGTATAAACAAAGCCATGCAAGTGTGCAAGTGGTTATCGCTGTGTGCCAAGTGCCTCGACAATCGCAGCAACCGTTGGGTTTTTTGTTCAACCGTCAACAACTTCTCAATATGGGTGAGACAATGGCACAGAACGCCGCTACGCCGTATGCCTCTGTTGCTATTCCGCTGTCAAGTGTTCTATTTTTATCTGCACTCGTCATCACACTCCTATCGCCCTCTCATCAAGTCACCTTGCGGTTTATGAAATAAACGAAGCCATGTAAGTGTGTGCGACCGAAATTTGCTTCATTGTTGTTACGTTGAGTGCCTCAAAAACCGAAGAAAGTGTAGGACTTTTATTCCGTTCACCTCAGCTTGTTGTGGTGACTGGATGGTTACAATGAAGAGCCGTCATGCTGACGATCGCGGTTCGACTCTCGGTAGCGGATTGAAATCTTTTTTTTTGTGCGCCATTGAATTTACTACTACTAATCAACAGTACAACATCACGCACACATTGAATTTTTCTAATCGAATTGATGTGTTGCTTTTTTGCCCACGACCAATGTTGCTTTCTTTCTCCAAGTTGCGATCCATTACGAGAAATGAAACCAAATCATGCGAAATTGCATTACAATCTTGCTTTTTTATTTTGGGTGAGGTACAAGTAGCACGGAGACAAAAGGATAGTATAACTAGGACACAGTGACAGGGATCTTACTAGAATGGAGGGGAAGGGGGGTGAAGATATCACAATGTTATATCAGATAAACGAAGGAATTCGTAAATCGCTTGCATGTAGGGAAGATCACGCATTCCCAAAACATCTCTTACCTCGCGAAAGGGTTGTCTACCTCAGGCCACTAGGGTATCCAATAGTCGTGCTCTAGAGGCATCATTATTCGGGCAATGTCAAACTGCGTGAGCGATGTCATTATAACCGGTTCCGCGCCTACATAAATAACTATCGACGAGGTTAATTATGTAGAGATGTGCGTCTAGCGAGTAGTGGTTGGACATAAGTCTTGACATCATTCGAATGAAACCTCGACTTACATCCAGACCTTTAAACAACGATTTTGACGAAACAATGGAATGTAACAACCGCCCAAAAGAATTACTTGTCTAATCGTTTTGCCAACTTTGAAGAGAACTCTGACGTACTAATAGGGGAAAATCATCATGTGAAATTTTTCTCTCTCGCCTTCTTGTGCACCTACCTTTGCTTGAGAGTCCGCCTTCTCATTGCCTGGAATTGAGCAATGTGAGGGGACCCATACAAAGGTAATCCTAAACGATCTTTCGATCAACACGCACATCAGCTCCCTTATTGTTGAATGAAAGTAAGATGAGTATCTCACTGTTTTCATCGACTGGAGAGCCTCAATAGAACTGAGACCATCCAAGAAGATGAAATAATGGTCTATGGGAATGCCGGAAAATGTCAGAACTCTAAACGATTTGTAATGTAAAATACAAAAAATACAATACATTTCATAGAATAGGGAAATTTTTTTTTTACGAAACGAATTTAAACCTTGGCGGTCCGAATGACTTGTAATATTCTTGCCCTTCGTGTTTTCGAAAATGGCAAACAATTTGACAACATAAACATGCTGAAATATTGTGTTCGGAAATGCTGAGTGCGGATCAGACAGGATACGCTGGAAAAACTAATTTTATCCATGAAATCAAGGCTTGAAATTACTCGAAACATTTGTTAAGTTACAGTTAACAAGTTCTTCTTCAACAAGTATTTCAATGTGCAAGGGGTGGATTGCTCAGCACACTTTTCTCCTGTGCGACAAGCGTTGCAATGTTCTGGAAGTTCCCATAACGTGCCGAAAGTGTCGATGTTTTGACAGCCAATTTGTTATTTTCTGCTGAGCCTGGCAATCAGGCAATGCATGGCAAGGTTGCTGGTTTCATATTTCTATAAGCTCAACTGTAAAAAGCGTGCTTCAGTGTGCCACACATGTTGTATGAACTGAAAATCAGAGTGCTGCTGTTAGGAAACATATTCGTCTAGTGTGTTGACTAATTGTGCAGTTCTTATATCGCTCGGTGCATTACGATACACAGATAAAAAGAAACATAGAATTTTCTGTGTTATCTAATGAACTTACAGGGAATGCTAAATTTAGCAGAAAATAGTGGGATATTTAATGTAAATTTAAGCCAGATAACGCCTAAATCTTGCCTGTTGTATGAAAAATTGCAAACATTGTTGTATAGCGCATGAAAAATTGCAAACAGTTTCGTTGTTTACGCCTCCTTTGGCTTGGAATCAAACGAAGGTAACTTCTACGCGCTCTTTAAAATTAATTGTTTTTTTTTCTGTGTGAATTAACACCTCAAAGCTCGAAAAAGTAGTTCTGAGCGTCAAAAAACAAAAAAAAAGGCATTAGACATCGTGTAAAGTTCTGGCCCATTCCATACCTCGCCGATAAAATTGTTTGCTAAAGTTAATCTTTGATAGAACTGTTCATGCAAGTTGCTCCTTCGTATTTAATAAAATACAATTTTACATGCTCTGATATTTATATCACAATGAAATTTGAATTTTTTTTCTGTGCTGAACTACGCTTCAACGCCTTCTATTAGAGCTACAGCAATGCACTATTTCAAAAATTCATGAATTATTCAAGCGCTACAATCATATTCTGAAATTCAGCTTGTGAAACGAGTTTTCGGCAACTTAACCCAACTGAATCCCAATGAGTATTTACAGAGTATGAACCTGTTCTAAATTTTTCGAAATAATCAATTAAACTGTGTCATTGGATTTACACAGTTTGAAAAAACATGTTATTTTCTGCGTTATGCACATAAAGGGAACGCTATATATGCGCTATATAATATTTATATTTCATGTAAATTTTAGACAGATAACGCCTGAATCTAATCTGAAAGATTGCAAACAATATCGTTCTTTACGCTTCCTTTGGCTTGACGAAATTTGAAGCGCCTGTTAAGATAAAAAAAATTATGTGTAGAACAAATAACTTTTCAAATTCAACAAGGATTTTTCTCGAAATGAGTAGCTGCATAGCAATTCACAAATCGTTTTTTATTTATAGTTTTTATTTGGTTGAAATTTTGCATTAACATTCCCTTTGACCAAATATGTCATTTGGTATCATCAGTTGATAATTTTCAATGCCGGTCAACTTTTGAGAAGGGCGGGTAGCAAAATGACAGGTTTGTCTATACTAAATTATAGCTTGAGAATGGCTTGTGTGATCGATTTAGCTACTCGATGAGTATTACTACACTAAAAAAGTCTTCACATTGTAGACGAAATATGCGTATCTGTCAAGTAGTTGGAAATAACACGCACATTCCCAACCCAATTCTCAGCCAGTGGATGGCGAAGCGGTTTTTAATAATAGATCACAAAATTATCCAAGTTAATGAATATGCACTAGTTATTCCGAAAATATCCGTTGTTTCAGATTCCAAGGTGGAAGTACTGGTGTAAGTACTTGTCCAGGGATGGTGGACGGTATATCAAACTTCAGAATTTAGCAAAACTAGGTAATCAGATGGCATTTTTAGGATTTTTGACCACACTGACCACTAAAAGAGATAATACGGAATCCGAGTTTCTCCGGAAAAGTGGCCATATTCAAATATTTTCCAAAACCTGGCATGCATCACACAAACCTTATAATTTTGCAAAAATAGGTCTGTGGAGGACATTCTGAGGATTCCTGTCCATACTGGCCACACATGAAGGCCCTGCGGGGTTCGAATTCCTACAAAATAGTTGCAATATTCCATCCACGGGCAGGTAGTTACCCCAGTACTCCCACCTTGAAATCCAAAATTACGGACATTTTCAAAATAACCAGTGCAGATCCACAAACTAGTATAAATTTTTTGTTCACACTAAGGTTTTTTATTTACACGGGGGATACGTTCCACTTTGATATGAAACCGCGTACAAAAAGACTAAATAACATGCATAAACATTTTAAATTGTTTCGAATCTGTTTGCATGTGTTACCTTTCCATGCAATGGTCAAAATTAAAGTTTTTGTTAAATTTTGCTCCCATACATAGGAAGACACATCAACAGGTTGAAAATATGTTTTTCCCTATCCGGAACCTCAAAAACGGGTAACGAATGGATCAAATTGTCTTCTTATTTTTATTTCATTCATTCATTCACAGACATAGCCACACTCCTCAGCTGCAACATTAATTGGCTTTGTTGCTGGTGTCTGATGTTATAACTGAAGCCTGTCTCCTCTTTAGAATTTTGCTTCGTACTGTATTTTCGTGCCTCGCTTCATTCAGGGCTATGCTACTAACGCTAGTATATAGAGATGAACCGAAATGATTTCAGCTCATCTCTATATACTACTCTATATACCGCAGAAAAACAAGCTTGCTGTCTACAAGCAATTCATACAATTCTAATCTGGGAGAGCTGCGCAAAAACACATCACCTGAAGCTTCAGCGTATTCAAAATAAGTTCCTCAGGCTGATCCTGAACACTCCTCCAAGGACAAGAACATCTGAGGTCCACCGTCTGGCTGAGATAAAAATGCTCGACGATCGCTTTAGTGAGTCTATCAATCGGTACAGGCCACGCTGCCTGACATCGGATCACCAGATCATTCGGAATCTGGTTCCCCACCCCTAGGTTTTTCCAATTGTAGTTTTAGTTGTAGATTAGATAGGTTATCAAATTTTAAAACTAAAAATGCCCCAATGGCCGAACTGAATATTTCATGCAAACCATAAACATTATAAACACAACAAACACAAAAATAAAACAAAGCTGAAGAGCCCAATGGGCTGAAACACTTAAAATGTAAAAATTAGTATGTAAGACAAATGAATTGGAAATATAAAACATGTTAACTAACAAAAACAAAAGATTTCAGTTTTCGACAGGAACTTTCAGCTGGTGGTTCGGACAGAGCCACTGCCCAGACAACCAAAATGCACGTATATTGAAAGTTGTTTTTATAATATACAAACATATATGTAAGTTAACAAATCGTATAGAATGCAAAAATATGGCTTATACGTGCAAAAGTGGAGGCCATGTACGTGCAAATTTCATTGTTTTCTTAAACGAGTTTATTTGATATCATATGCGATTGAATCTGTAACAACAAATTCGATTTTAAACGGTTAGCGATGTATATCCGATTTATTTTGTGACGCAGTACGATGAATAAATGATGCATCGCATAGAAGTCGAAAAATTGTATTCTTTACGATTTAACTTAAACATAATACGATAAAGGCCACAATTAATTGCGATTTTGACTAAGAATATAAGAATATATGATAGTATTTCAACACTGTTATACGACTTGTGGTTGTCTGGGTGTCCACCCGGTAGTGGTATTGGAGACAGAGTCATGCAAGACCAGCTAATCGAACAGTTACCGATTTCCATGTCTACCCAATGCAATGATAAAACTTCGAGCCACTATAAACTAGCGTTGAATAGCATTGCCCAAAAAGATCACGGGGATCACGAAAGTGCAGTATGAAGCAAAATTCATAAGGAGGACTACTTCATTAACATTCAAACCAACCATATGTGTGCTGATGCGTATAAATTAGATGATACCATTATAACTATAAACCAACTCGGTACAACGTGAACTTTGCGGTTATATCCCTGTTATACCTCACCGCTATTTTTTTTACACAGGTAGTATTTATGGGCTTAGTCCGGGTGGTGAAAAGTCAGAAAATATCTGCACTCACGCGACTATTTTAAGCGATTAACGGCTTTTTCTTGCATGCGTCACCAAAAACTGCTGAAACTGCCAATTCAAAGCAAAGTGAGTGTGAGTGAGAGAGACAGAGAGAGATAACCCTGTAGCTCTAGAAAACAGGCACCATTTTGACAGTTGCATTCCGCTACACTTTAACATTCTTGTGAAACGAGCATTAACGACCCAGTTTTTAGTGCAATAAGTGCGTTGCTTGACAGTTCGGATAAGCAAAAGGCGCACATAAACCATCAACCATCATTCATGTCATGCTTATGGAATTCGTAGGTGCCAAGTGGAATCAGTGTTATGCTAGTTCCTAATTCTTGCCACATGATATTCTTAAGTTCAAACTCCTCTATTATTGCACAACTCTTCATTCAAGAAAGTCGACCATGTCATTAAGTTTTCGAAAATGAGTCGTGTGGTGGTTTATTGCTAACCGATAGAGTAAAAATTATTCAACATCGCAAAAAAAAAGGTGATTCAGTGCAGGATATAGTGCAGAGGTACAAAATCGGTTCTGTGTCCACAATATATGGCAAAAGAAATTCGAAGGATATAATTCTCAACAAACTTGGTCAACAAGTAAGCATGTGTAAGAAATCAGCGTGATATTTCGTTAATCAAGTTTACATAATTTAGTTTATTTATGCAAAGCGAAAGCGCTTCAAGGAACCCCGATAGTCACAGGTTGACGAAGCCCTGTACGTTTGGTTTCTCCAAAAACGGCAAAATCATCGACCAGTAAGTCAGTAAATGCTTCAGAATCAAGCGAAAAAACTCTTTAACCTGACCGTTGGAGATGGGGACATAAGCAGTCACGGGTATGTTAATAAGTTCATCAACCGCAATAGCATTTGCTTACTGAAAATCTGGTGAAAAATTGTTCACCAACGTGGCAGTTGTTGAATAATATACGATAAAGTTTGCTGCGCTGATTCATGATAAAGATTTGTCTCCGTATCAGATTTTCAATGCTGATGTGAGGGGGTGGTGAGATCTTTTCGAAAAAAGATTAATTTTTTCATTTCTTTAATATCGAGATTTTCAGCCCTGGGCTGGTTTATCTCCCCGTCGTAGTCACTCAAATATCTTTTGGGGATTTCCGTAACTTGTCCGGGGGCAAGATTCGAACTCGTGACTTTGGCGTGAGAGGTATTGATTTTAACCACTACGCCGGGTCGCCCTCTTCAAAAAAAGATTGTTTTTGGTGAACTTGTCGTGCGAGCTGCCGCTTTCTTCAAACCAACAGGACTTCTCGTAATAATCTTGTGCTAGACAATTGTTCAACGCAGATGAAGATCCATTTTAAAATCGATAACATTGCTCATGACGCCAAACCGATCAAACAAACTGTTGTTAAAATATAATATTGTTTAGACAAACAAGCCATTTTTATAAACAATCTTTATCAAAACTTAGTCCAGATAAAAAATGACAACCTGATGATGCGAATTAATATGCTTAATCATAAGCATCATAAGTCTATGCAAAAATTTCAAGCATATAAAAACATATAAAATTAAAAAATTACTAAAAATTCGTCATTTGCGGTGAAACTGTTCTATTATTAACTGGACACCGTTCATGGATGAAAACTGGTTTTTATAGCATGAAAAATTCCGACTTTCTCAGGATAAGCGTTCAGATTTTACCTCATAGGATAGCTTCTGAAATGCTGCATTACCTAATCATATTCAGATGTTTATTCGCATGTTACGGTAACTAGCTTTGCACTTTTTACAGTGTATTTTTAAATAATATTGCATTTGTTCTGACAGGCAATCAGCAAGTTTATACAAATAACGTTAAGAAATTGGTTTTACTAAAACTGCCATTTTTTTAGAAGATAGCAATGAATATCAATTAATATCTCTAAGATGAAATCTATCAAACCAAAATTTAGTGAATTATAAACAAGTTAAATGCTTTCAAACATGTCCATTCAATCAACTTTCCGCATTTATCCCCATCAATTAACTTCATGAGCTCTAAATTATTTACCAAGGGGAAAGTGCTACATCATCATCTACATCGGCACCATAATCAGCTAGCTTCATGTGAATTTCTTTCCCCCAACAAACCGGCGCACACACCCAGAGCAAACAATCGATAACGGTAAAACCTGTGGCAACTCATTTTGGATACCGAATAATCATCAGCCTCATCATCGCCTTCATCAAGCTGGCAATCAAATGTAAACGGATCAATTGCAAGCCGTTTCGGAAATCAATTATTTACAACAAATCACTGTAAAACCGATCATCATCTAATTAACACGCCACAAAACCCATTGCAATGCACGACGATCGGGAACGGAGCGGATCATATCGTGTGAAATCGGCAAACTACCGAATGGAATTGGACGAATAAGAATTTTTCTACACAAATCAGAGCACATCCTCTGGACAAGCGTCATACGCTCGATGATTTTTGAGAGAAAGTTGCGACGGAAGAGAACCATTTCGCCTTTCTCTAATCTGCACAGTCTGGCTCGCCACGCCGGGCGGCTCTCCCGCAGACTATTCATGGCGTACGTGACTGCAAACAGCTGTTGACCACAGTCAACGCGAGGAAGAGCGCCGCGAGCTTTCATTACCCGGCTCAAGATCACGACCAAAGCGACGCAATCAACGCAGGCGCTGACTGCAGCAATTATGACAAAAGACACGCGTGCAGCCAGTGTTCCTCTCTCTGACCTGACTCATCGCTAGTGGCGGCGGCGGACTGTCGAGCTGAACAGCATCGTTTGGTGAGTTCATCTGCACAGACAAACACACAAATTACCTGCGATGGCTCAACTGGAAGCTAAACCCGGCAAATTATAGGCTCAGAAAACAGATTGCACGAGGTATCAAAATTAACACGTAACAGGTATTTGCTGTCAAATCAACTAAACAATCGAGTTATGCTTCCTGGAAACCCATTTCAATCAGATACTTTCAAAACTTTTCCGACATCTATCATTTTGGATCGGACGAAAGTTTCTGCGATGTTTAGTCTTGGAATGATACCCAGTTTTAAACAGAAACTGATACGTCATTAGAAGCAGGAATTTTCTCCCAAAATGAACAACTTTTCCACCGTTCGTGCGTTGAAAAAAAACAACCCAAAGTTCGACAATATCATTTTCCTTAGAAGCCCCAGGCCATAATATGTTCGAGCGCTAATGTTGAGTTAAGCACGATTCGCCCCCAAGCTGGGTCGGAGGGTGAATTTCCCTGAAAATCACCATAATGAAAGTGCTGAAAGATCATCAAAAAGTCGATACTTTTCGACGTGGCTCTCAATTCCTTTGAAATTGGATCCAACACGGGTTCGAAGTGGGATTGTTTAAAACGATTATTTGATTTCTATTGAGCTTTGATTGGAATTTACCAACGACGAAATGCTGTCGTGAATGGTTTCCAATTGCCTCCGCCCTCCCCCGTGACAAGGGCAAATCGGTTTGAACTGAAGGCATCGTCAAATGGCCCACTCAATCCGATGAATTACTGTGGCTCAAAATATCTGCTCAATTGGAAAGTACAGCCGGCAGGGTAGAGGGAGCGTGGTGATGTGAAAACACGCAGTATTTTCCACCCCCACGCATTGTTATATGTAACCTATACGTGACTGCACGTTCAAGCAGTATGATACACGATGAAATGTAAATACGCGCGGCACCATCCCTTCGGTTTGTTGGTTTTGCCTGAACCGTATGAGTGGCCCATATTTTGGAAAAGTTGAAAGGGGGATTCGGTCCTGCCCACAATCACGATCGCACAGGTAGGTGAATGCACATTGCGTGGCCTCAGTCGGTGGACATTCATGCCTCAATGATATTAAATACAAATGCTTGTGTTCGATTCAATTAGCGAGATCGTGCAAAATAAACGAATCACCAATTGAAGGCCACGATTGTGTGGTGATAATCACCAATTGAATGCAGTACAAATTGCATCATTAACCGAACTAGGGGATGATAGCGGACTTAATTATAAGGTTCGTAGGTACCTAAAGGGTGTTTCGATCAAAATTTGGTCGACTTAAACTTAACGCATTTCCTTTCATCGTGCATTAAAAAATTTGCACACCCCTCATTTTGAAGATGTGTGCGTGTAGCATCATGTCTTTATTTTGGTTTTGAGATGAGCACTTCAGTTATTAAAATGTCATCGAAGGAAGAGAAGCAATCCAAACTACTCTCACGCCAAGTTGCGAAATTGTTAAATGTGATTAAATCAACTGATACTAACGTATTCACAGTATTCGGTGAACGTTTGTCGACAGACAGGAAAGCTGGATCGGGGGGGGGGGGGGGGTTGATATCAAAAGCCGAAGGCCACAGCGACGACAAAAAGAGTGGCCCGCTGTTTCGAGCGGAACCCCAACCTCTCCGTCCGAGATATCGCAAAGAAGCTGGTAGTGGTGCCTTCAACCGTGGATAGAGCTAAACAACGAGCTGAACTGTCGACTGACAAGAAACTCGTAACTCCAAATCGCGACGATAAACAAAACACGTCGGTGAAAGCATGATCGCGAAAATTGTACACGACGATGCTAAAGAAGTTTGATTGCGTGGTACAGGACGATGAAGCTTACGTCAAGGCAGACTTTAAACAGCTTCCTAGACAGGAATTTTATACGGCAACCGGACGAGGAAAAGTGATGGATAAATATCAAGCACATTACACTGCCAAAGTTCGCGAAAAAATATCTGGTGTGGCAGGCTATCTGTACCTGTGGCTTGAAGAGCAATGCTTACATTGCGACCGGAACCGTCAACCAGGAAATTTATCTGTGCGAGTGCCTACAAAAACGTCTACTGCCATTCCTGAAGAGACACAATTATTCCGTTCTATTTTGACTGGATTTGGCATCTTGCCAGAACGGATAAAAGGCCATGCATTGCTATGCTGCCAACAACGTTCAAGTGGTGCCCAAGGACAAGAACCCACCCAACACGCCAGAGCTCCGCCCAATCCAACAATATTGGGACATCGTTAAGTGGAACCTTAAGAAGACTCAAAAAGCTGTTGTGAGCGAGAAACAGTTCAAGGCAAACTGGCGTTTTGAGGCGAATAAAGTGGACAACGAGACTGTACAACATCGTATGGCAGATGTTAAACGAAGGACCCGGCAATTCGCATTCGGTAAAAAGGAAGCTTAGCTGAATATTTTTTCAGAATTCTGTATTAATTGAACTTGTAAAAGAAAAACGAATTTGACTTATTAATAAAAACTTTGATCGACTAACACACATTACTGTTTGACCAAATTTTGATCGGTACACCCTTTAAAAGTGATTTTTTACAATAAAATTGTTCATCACTTAACCGACCAATATCTGATTAACTAGCAGAACAGAGCAACCTTCTATTTTCAAATATGCACACTAAGAAAAAACTACAAGTTACAGCCCCTTTGGATTGTTCTGAATAATGACGTAGGACTACGCAACTAAATGTCCGCCATTCAGATTGTAAAATGCAATATTCTATGAATAAATCCCTTCAGGCTTAAATTTTTTCAAGCGTTATCATACCAGCAATTTGGTGGGTTCTGATTAAATTATTGCTCAATAACATAGAAATGACTAAAAAAAATGTTTATTTTTTTAGATGTACTAGGTTGTCCAAACTGTCCTGGAGTTCAGAATTTAAGATCTACAGTTGAAACTGTAGATTTATCCGCTCTAAAGGGCGAACACGAAATTATTGCGACACCGAAAATGTCATGCCAATTTTTTTATAATGTTTAGAATCGAACCAAAATTTTAGGGTAGTTTTATACATATATTTACTTCAAAAATCAAAAGAAAAGTTAATCGATGGAGCCTTTAGTGTAAAATTGAACGCATTTTCGCTTGATGCCCTCCATCAAAGTCTTTACAGTATCATCCGGTACCAGTTTCTCAGTTTTTTTTTTTCATTTTCTTAACATGTCCTTCTCGTCTTTGACTGTCTTCTTGCTCTTCCGAAGTTCCCGCTTCATAATTGCCCAGTACTGCTCCACCGGGCGCAGCTCCGGACAGTTTGGCGGATTTATGTCCTTTGGAACAAAATGGACAAAATTGGCCTCATACCACTCCAGGACACTTTTAGAATAGTGGCATGATGCCAAATCTGGCCAAAATAGCAGAGTTTCGTCGTACTGCTGCAAGAACGGCAAAAGGAGCTTCTCGATGCACTCAGATTTGTAGAGCTCGCCATTTACTGTGCCCTTTGTCACGAAAGGCTCACTCCTCAATCCGCAAGAGTAGCAGATGGCCTGCCAAATGAGATATTTGGAGGCGAACTTCGACATTTTCTTCTTCTTAAATTTGTCGTCCACATAGACTTGCTATGTGACTTTGCTTGCTTGCTCTTGCCGGTGAAAAACTCCAACCCCGGAATTTGCTTAAAATCGGCTTTTATATACGTTTCGTCGTCCATCACACACCAGCCATATTTTGTCAGCAACTTCTCGTAGAGCTTCCGTGCCCGAGTTTTAGCCGTCGATTGTTGCCGCTCATCGTGGTTTGGGAAGTTCTGTACCTTGTATGTATGTAGTCCAGCTCTCTTCTTTGCATTCTGGACGTAGCTCTGCGACATGCCGATCTTTTTAGCCAAATCACGGCTTGAGACGTTGGGATTTGCTTTAATCATCCGCTTCACCTTTCCCTCCGTCTTTTTGTTCTCCGGTCCCGGTTTTCTTCCAGCTCCTTTGCCGTGGTCCAACGTCAACTGCTCCTGGAACCGCTTCAACACTCTGGAGACGGTTGAATGGTGAATGTTCAAAATTTTTCCCAACTGCCGGTGCGACAGGTCCGGAACTTCCAGGTGTTTGGAAAGAATTTGTTCTCTCGACTCGCGTTTGCTCATCTCCATTTTCGTTGAATCGAAAAACACGACTTCGAGTTTGACAGCATGTAAACAATACACATCAATGAGAAAGTGTGCAAAATTTGGTTGATTTTTACCCAATGGTAAAAAATGTATGCCCTGTTGAATGTGTCGCAATAATTTCGTGTTCGCCCTTTACAACGTTATGATGTATAGGGGCCAATTATACAAATCGAGTCGAAGGTCAGTTCTGCTATCACAGATGTCAAGATCGACCAAATTTTGTCGAGTTGGGCGACTCCGTCGATAGCTCTGATAGCTCTCGTGACTGATCGGTCACATTTGTGGAAGCATTTGTTTTGATAAGCGTTTTTCATCGGTTCAGGGTGAGTGACTGAGCAAGGTAGGAAACATGCTGAACTAATGTGAACATCACCAGAGGCTTTTGTGGCGTGGAGCCAGAAAAACTAATGCTAAACAGAAGTGGTAGGAAATTGACCAAGAGCTCGATTTATTAGGACCACCTTGGGTACCTTGGGTAGGAAAAACAAAAAGTAAATTTCATGTTCTCGTTTGTGATCCTAATATTTCCTATTTTGCCACAGGGAGACTCAGAACAACAGTAAATGTGAGTAAATGTAAACTAGAAATTAATTTTAGAACTCAGATTTTTTTTCTAAAGTACTTCTAGACGGACCATTTCAGTACATATGCACTTGGGATTAGCAAATCTTTACAGGAGTTAAGTGGTTTATAAAATTAGTCCTAGATTTCTTGAAGTATAGAAAAAAAATTCCTAGTAGTTTAAGCAGGAATATCTTTAAAAGATCAAAACCAAACATCTTCGAAGTTCAAGATCATATTTACCAGCAGTTAAGGAGAGAGCTTTCCAGAAAATCAAGAGAGGACTATTCAGAGCTTCAGGAAGAAGTTAAGGGTACAGGACTACTTAGAAGTTAGGATCATTCCAGGGGTTTTGGAGTTTTTCCATAAGTTCAAGATGGACTTTACAGAAGTCCAGGAAAAAAAACTTTTTCCGAAATTCAGGAAGAAACTAACCAGAGAGAGCGCTATCTAAAATTTCTCAAAAATTCCGAAACAAACTTCCACAAAGCTCAGAACGTCCCAGAAATTCAGGAGTGACTTCTCAGAAATTCCAGAAGATACTTCTCAAAAGTTAAGTTGGAACTTCCCATAAATGCTGGAGAGCTTTCGCGAAGTTCAGAAGAGAACATTTCAGAATTTCAGAATGAGGGTCTCTCAAAGTTCATGAAGCAAGCTCTTCAAAGAACAGAAAGAAACTTTCAAGAAAAATAGTGGGTACTTCTTAGTAGTTTGAGCAAGATTTTCTCAGAAGTTAAAGAATAAACTTCCCCTAAGTTCAGGAGAAGCTTCCCAAAAGTTTAGAAGCGGGCTTCTTAGAAGTTCAGGAAGAAACTCCTAACACAGGAAATTTCCTAGAAATTCTAGAGAGGACTTACCCAAAGTTTCGATGAAATTTTTCTCGGAGTTAAGGATGAGACTTATCAGATGCTTGAATAGAATAAGCAGAGAACATAAAACATAGAACATAGCAGAGAAGGCTCTACCAATTACTCCAAGAAAAGTTTCTCAAAAAATTTAAGAAACAGAACATCTCTTTATGTTATGTTTGTGTATTCTACGTGCGTGAAGTAACGATTATGATGTAGAAGGAGATGTTCGTTCATCACCATGAGTTACCAAGAGTGCGCATTAATGTTTTTGCTAGAATGATAGATATGAAGAGAAAGTGTTCAAAGTTCCGTCAGTGTACGGCAGGTAGAAAATCAAACAGATGTTTGAAAAGTTGAGTGAAAGGGCATGTGTCCTGTGGTACTCGAACAATGGACGTCATCCATTGCCTAACATCTCATTGCGGGGTAGGTCGAGACACGGACGAATCCGCCACCTCAAAAGGTGACGTTCGGAAAGCACTCTTGTACCACTGATGACTTTGTGATAATTATTCTAGCGATATATTGAATGCACTCTGTTTTTGATGCGCACATGGGAGAGGAATGCTCTCCTTTTTTTGGGTTTGTTTTCACTCGCACCGTCTGAAAACGAGAAAAACTTGTGTGAAACGCAACATCTGAAAAACGAGAAAAACTTGAGTGAACTTCTACATCAGAAACAGAAGTTTCCCAAAGGCTTAGTTGAAACTGCTCATAGGTGCTAGAGAGCTTTTATGAAGGGCAAAATCGAACTCGAAGCTTAGAATGTACCTTTCTTGAAGTTCGGGTAGATACTTCTAAGAAAAACAGCAAGAAACTTTCCAGAAGTCCAGGAGGTACTTCCTAGTAGTTCAAGAAGGGATTGTTCAAAAATTCAAAAAACTTCCCCAAAATTTGAAAAAAAACCACCCTGACGTTCCAAGAGGACTTCTCATAAGTTCAGAACCATCTAACAAATTAAAGAAGATTTTTCAAGAAATTTTGGAGAAAACTTTCCCAAAGTTTTGAAGAAATTTTCCTCGCAGCAAAGGATGGGACTCCTTAGAAGTTTAAACATTAACTAAGTTCAGGAAAAACTTGTCAACTGGAACTGGAACTGGAAGGTGAGGTTGGGTTGTTAGATGTGAATCTACAAGCGAATCAGGATTGACTCACAAGAATTTAACACCTCCATGCCTGACCACTCTTTTAGCAAAAATCTGGATTTCAATTTGCCTGTCATTCAGCAAAATCATAACCATGTTGGATGCAACCTTTTACAAACGATCATAAATTTGTCCTTGTTTTTGGTAAAATATTCCAAAATTTTAAGTAGTTCCGGATATATTCAGGAGAACCGTGGGGATTCTACGGTTTCTTCTAAGTACCCTTCCCGAAACACTTACAAGGATCAATACGGCACCGAAACATGGCATGCGACACCTCAAATCCATGATTTTGCAATACAAAAACATTGGTGGTCATTTTGGAAATATTTGGCTATTGTGGCCACTCCTGGTCACCTTCCGGGAACCGGGTTTCACCGGGAAAGAGGCCAGATTTCGTATCAGAACATGGCTTGCGACACCTCAAACTTCATGATTATGCACACAGACCATTGGTTGTCATTCTGGAAATATTTGGCCATTGTGGCCTCTCCTGGTAGCCTTTCGGAAACCAGGTACCGCCGGGAAAGTGGCCAGATTTTGAACGGTACCAAAACAGGGCTTACAACAAACGGAGTCAATTTTGTGCCAAAAGATAGATCTCACCAAATTCAAAGGAATTTCGCCCAATTGACAAATTTTAGGCAATTATGAAGACGGAACTTCGCAAGTATCCCAAAACTATTGAAACAGTGCTAGAGTTGAAGAAAACTCGGGTAGAAAAACAACAAAAACTCTGGGACAATCGGTTGCTCAAAATGCGATGGGCGGGTTAAAAAGAAAGATGCGGGCATTCGGGTTAGTCATAACTCATTAGGGGCTACCCATAAACCACGTAGACTTTTTTGGGGGTAGGTGGGAGGTTTGACCAAAATCTAACGCAGAAGGGGGGGTCTGAGATTTTCAAAAATGGAGTATATGAACAGGCCCTTAGTAGTTTTTCATTCCCTGAAAATTACAAGAAAACTCAATACAGTGATTTAGTGTTCTTGAAAAACGGATGCGTTGGTGTGGAGAAATGCGGAAGCGACCGAATTTTTAACAATAACCGCATCCGAAACCTGGGGGTGCGACACATCTGAATCCAGATTCAAGATGATCGAGAAATCCCACGCTAGCGAATCAATCTTTAAAAAATCTTGTTGTAGCTTGTGAATCTTAATCCATCAACTTGCATCGTGCTGCATCTCTTTGCAGTAAATCTTTAAAATCTTCTTTCTATCTACTAAGCGTGCGCACATCGCACAAAAGCAAAACAAAAAAAAATCCTGCATCTGTGATAGAGTCGCGCCCCCTATCCGAAACAACAACATAGACTACAACGAAGGACTTCCGGCTATTGGGGCAGTGGCACAGTTCTGGGTTAATCTATGGGAGAATCCCGTTCAACATACCAGTGACAGTAAGGATGTGGTTGCAAGAGGAAGAGGATAGGAGTAATGGAATTGTAAGCATGGCATCCACCCTATTTACCGCCCAAGATATTCCCGAGGCTACCTGGCATACCCGGAATTGGGCTGCACCAGGACCAGATTTTGAGTTCTCCCCAATCCATACACGTATGGCGGATTGCTTCAATGTGGTACTATTGCTGCCAGAAGCGGCTGCCAGAGTTCAATACTAGATGGGTAACCTATCTTTTCCTTAGGACCATAACACGGCGAATCCAGCCAATCACATGCTTTTCAAGTCTGTACAAAGTGCTCTCGTCAGTAATCAACCGAGAGGTACAAATTCATTGCAATGCAAACAATGTCATTGCGGAAGAAAATAAGGGCTGCTGGAAAAACACGCATGGCCGCATAGATCTGCCAGGTCATCATCGATACAGTTATAGCAGGTCAGTAATCTAGAAACATGATCATGATATACATCGACAACAAGAACGCGTACTACTCAGTTCTTCACTGGTGTGTTATACAAGTTAGATGGTAGAATCATCAGGGTATTACAGTATGCAATGGTCATGTGGAGTACACGTCTTCATATTATTGACATTAATGGCGGAGTGCTTCAATATGGTACTAGAGGACCTCCAGTGGCTGGCAGAATTTATTATTAGAGGGGTAACTTATTTTCTTCCCAAAGCCAAAACACGCTTAATTCAGCTAAGTACAGGCCAACAACGTGCCTTTCAAGCCTATACAATGTGCTCTGGTCAGTAATCAACCAAAAGGTAAAAAGCCATTGCGGTGCGAACAATTTCATGACCGAAGAAAAGATGAACTGCCGGAAAAACACGCAGGGCGGCGAAGATCAGGTCATCATCAATTTAGCATGGCGTACATCGACTACAAACAGACGTATGACTCAGTTCCAAATTCGTACCCTATCAAGGCACTGTAGTTGTACAAGGTAGATGGTGGAATCATCAGGGCAATGGACATGTGGAGTACAGTTTATTCTACAAATTACTGACGCGGCAACAGTGTGAAGATCCAAAACACTCAGAAATTTTTCTAAGGCCATACCTTTAGTCCGCTGTGGTTTTGCCTTGCGATTAACCCCCTTAGTAGAGCACTCAATCAAGGCAACTATGGCTACCATTTAAAAATTGGAGGAAGAGCTACCAACTGGACGACTTAAAGCAGTTTACGGAAACTCTTGCACCGACTCTTGCAGCTTGTAACGGTGTTCAGTAACGATATCCGGATGAAGTTTGGAATAGATAAATGTTGAACAGTCCATCTCTTCCGGGGTAAAGTATCGGATACCGGTAGTTTCCTCATCAACGAATCGGAGGAGATTCGGAATATGATTGAAGGCGAGACCTACAAATACCTTGGATTCCTACAACTGAACGGGATGCGCCAAGAAACAGTTGCAGGAAAAGTTCCTGAATCGAGTCAACCGTGTTCTGAGGTTGTACTTGTCGGACGGCAACCAAATATAGGCTTATAACACGTTTGCCATGCCACTGTTGGCCTACAGCTTTGCAGAAATAAAGTGGACCAAAACTGACTTGGAGGCGATAGGACGAGCAGTACGAGTGACGTTCACTAAGCATCGCATGCATCACCCAAAGTCGATCATCGAACGAGTCACCGTACTGAAGGCGGAAGAGGCGTTATCGTTATTCAAGCGCTATGTGTTTCCCAGATCCAGCAGTTGCGGATGTACTTCGTTGAAAGGCAGACCCGTCACGAAGTCTACCCTGCTGTTTGTGAAGCAGAGCATGGGTTCAGCGCCCTCCATCTGGCGTGGGAGGACAATCAGCTAGGCTGCGACCAAACAACTATCGACGATAAAGTTGCATCGTGGAAGCTGAAGGAGATGTATGGGACGCATCCCCATCTGTTGGAACAAGCGCTTGCAAGCTGGTGCAAGGTGATCTCTTCTCAAAGACTGCAGGCTTCGTGGTAGCCATCCGAGACCGAGTCATTGCGACGAAGACCTAGCTCTTGTACATATTGGACGAAGAAGTTGAAGATCGTTGTAGACAGATGATCGAACATGTTGTTACAAGCTGCCAAGCATTGACAGAAGTAGCGTATTTCTGTCGTCACAACAATGTCGCCTAGATTGTGCACCAACAACTTGCACTGAAGCATAATTTGGTGAACCAGTACTTGACCTACTACAAGAACCTGCTAGACCCGGTTCTGGAAAATAGTTGCGTAAAGCTATACTGGGATCGCGATATCCTAACGGATGTCCCCATCCATTCCAATCACCCTGACATTGTGATCTACGGCAAAAGGAAGAAGAGTGTAACTCTGATCGATGTAGCTGTACCGCTGGATTGCAACGTCAATTTAACGTTCTCTAGCAAGATTACGAAAAACCACAATTTGGCAGATGTTTCATTCGGAGAAGGTCCGTACAGGTCTGGTAATAATGTCGGCGACCGGCATTGTTCCCCGTAGCCTGATACGTTCCCTTGAAGAGTTGGAGCTGCGAAAGAAACTGAACAGCATTCAGAAAACAGTGATTCTTGAAACCTGTAGTACTGTCCGGTGGATCCTGAATCACCATAACTAATCCAATCGCAGCAAACAAATTAGGATGTAAGTTTAAAAAAACTGACGAATGTATCCACCAAGCCTAACCCCTCTTGGCTCCGAGACGCCCGGGAGTAGGTGAAAGTTTCCAACTAAATGCAGAGAAGTTCCCACAGTCACACAAAATATACAAAAAATTTAGAGATCTGAAATACACAGGTTAACGAGAAACATTTTTGCTTACAACAGCCAAGATACTGGTGAAAATTTCAGGTAATCTAATCTAATCTAACACTAACACAGTCAATTCTTGATAGCATCCTGGAAAAATACGAATTTTTTTGTCACCAGCCAGGCCAACTGCGTAGTGACGATTTCAAGAAATAGAGCAATTCTAGATGTCCGTTCAACATTCTCTACCAAGTTTACGAAATACGATTTGGCGGAGAAGTTGAGGCACCTGTGGCATTTGAAGAAGGTCCGTATAGTTCCGGTAATAATCTCGGCAACCGGAATTGTTCCCCGTAGCCCTATACGTTCTCTTGAACAATTGGAGCTACGAAATGAGCTGAACAGCATTCAGAAAGCAGTGATTATTGGAACCTGTAGTATTGTCTACCGGTTCCTGAATCGCCACAACTAATCCAACCGGAGCAAACAAATTAGAATGTCAGTTTACAAAACTGACTAATGGCGAGATACTTGTAAGAATCTAATCTCACACTAACGCAGCCAATTCTTGAAAGCATTCGAGAAAATGAAAAAGTAGACCTCCAGTATCAAACGCTTCCACATAAATTTAAATAATGTGATTGTTTTTTAATTTATCGTTGGGAGCACCCATGCTAAAAAGATTAGTGAATGCTCCTTTTGCCTGTGGGTGAACTTTTGGCATTTGAACCAAAAGTTTGGCAATAACTTGCCAAGGCGCCTTATCTCGCTCGCAAGATACCGGTAAAGCTCGATTCAAAGTAAATCTGGACGCACGGTTTAATACACCACCGCTTTCCTGGTGATTGGAACAAATAACGTTTGACAGGCATTTGTTGATGTTTCATGATGACGAAGAAATTGGTGAAAAGTATTTCTCGATTGATCGACGCATCTCGCAATTGCGGATCATGAAACTTGAGAAAAGAAAATTAAGTATGCACAAACATCTAGAGAATCCTTCGTGGTCTGCCTCAAAAATATCAGAAGTGTTAAAATTCCCAAAGTCATCGGTGTGTCTTGCAATCAAACGTTATAAGGATACTCTGAGTATGGATAGAGCACAGCGCATTTATCATAAAACTGGCACTAGGGACAAAGAGCTGAGGAGAAAGGTGTTTAGGTACGTGATAGACAACCCAAGTGTCTTCATAAGTGATAAGGCAAATAAATATGATTTCAACTTTTCCACCGTGCGTAACATCCTTTCAAGAGAAGGACAACAGTCTTTTTGTGCCAGTAAACATCCGAATCGCTTCCTGAAACAAAATTTAGTAGCCAAAAAGCGAGCACGATTTCTATACGAACGAGTTTTGACGAAATTTGATGGCTGTATTTTAATGGATGATGAAACATATTTCAAAATAGATTATAAACAAATTTTACCCAACTGGTCGTGCGGATGTCCCTTCCAGGTATAAATTTGCTTTTGCTGATAAGTTTGCTTGGAAACTAATGATTTGGCAAGGAATCTGCAGTTGTGGCCTTAAAACCAAGGTTTTCATCAACACTCAGACAATGACGTCGAAGGTTAAAGAGAGTGTCTGAATAAGCGGATTTTACCCTTCATTTGGCAACACAAGACCAATGTTATGTTCTGGCCAGATCCAGCTAGCTGCCACTAATCTAAGAAGGTACTAGAAATGAATGTTGCAAATAATGTTAATTATTGCTTAAGAGATTAATCCTCCGAATTGCCTTGAGTTCAGACCGATCGGAAAATATTGGGCAATTGTCAAGCAAAAACTTCGAAGATGCGGTAAAGAAGTGACATATGCACAATAAATGCTTTTAAAGAGGAATAAGTTCGCCGGTACCAGTGTTACCAGCGACTGTGCGACAGTTCGTTCGAAACAGTAACATGTAATAACTTGTTACATATCGTAATGAAAGCTGAATAAATACCCTTTGAGGTTTTGATTAACCGTGTATGTTTTTTTCATTTTTAGTAATGATCACTTCAATGTGTCCAAATTTGCGTTGATCGGGCTTTAAGAATTTCAGGTAACGACAAAAACATCACAAACTTCAATTCAGATCCG
This sequence comes from Aedes japonicus, assembly GCA_034211315.2. Taxonomy (NCBI): domain Eukaryota; kingdom Metazoa; phylum Arthropoda; class Insecta; order Diptera; family Culicidae; genus Aedes; species Aedes japonicus. Next base: position 99,422 of record JASCZW010002728.1, on the reverse strand, counting down.
TGTGAAAGAAACAGACGCTTTGAAGAATAAACCTTTGAAACCTCAAAAAAAAAAACTTAGAATAGCCGAATAAAATGATGACATTTATGAATCTTCATTGTTAAAGTTTTCTGGACCACAACAAATTTGTGCTTTCAGTTCAGAAGTTGTCTCACTCTTCCCCTTCATTACAAAAAGTTCGGCTCTGCTGTCCCATCTCAATTGATATTCACTCTTAATGATAATTCCCGCCAGTTCAACCAAAGCCCAATGTGCGTCCGTCATTGCAACACAAAAAGGTCAACATTTTCCACGAAAGCTGGCAGCTCAACAACCACAATTCCGAACCTATTCAGCTGAAAATGCTAACACAAACTTCGTTCATTTGTTATCTTTACGCATCACCAATTCATTGTGGGAAGACGATAGAGGGCAACAACTGTTGACCTTTTTTGTTCGGTGCAAAACTCAATCTGCCAAAGGAGAAGAAGAAAAAAAGGTCCCGTTTCAAACAAAACCTTCGCCCACACCCATCCCTCCCGACATAAGCCGAAGCATCCTAAAATTGTTTTTTGTTCTGGAATCTGCTTCTACTCGCGGCTGCTGCATGTTTTATCGGATTTGCTCGGCCGCGTGCTTCTGAAAAACGTCTGCAACTGACACTTCTAAGCACGCTTGTCACTCACATAACTCCCATGTTTCATGGAAAACAAATTATGAACTTTGTCTGTCAGCCCCAGCAGATTCACCTTTCGCAGCATCATGGCATGCTATTTTTACACTCCCTGTCCCACTCACTTTGACTTTGTACTATTCTTTCGGCCGTGTTGCGTTCACCGATGATAATATTGAATAACTGCATTGATCTTATTTCGGCCAATCACACTTGCTTATGTCACACTTTTATGGCCCATGTAAGCCAAAAGACTATTGCACTGTTTCATAATCTCCTTTTAGTGCTGGGGTTGATCGGTCAACCGGCTGACTATCTTGAAGAACTTACCTTCGACTGTAAAACGAGATACACCACGTTGAAGCGCGCACACGCGACACAAAACAAAAAGCTCTGGCTTGCAACGAGAGCGAAAGTGAAATGAATTGTCGAAAGTTTACGCCATTCGGTTTTATACACCATACATACTAATATACGGTTACCCCTTTGGCCGACCGCTCTGCGATATGTGGTGCGGCTTTTCGGATCGTGGAGTTATTTTTTGCGTTCTGATGACCGGTGGCTCGAATGAGTCAGCAACGAACTGCTAAAGGTGCCTTGAGTTTGGGGAGATTCCGAAGTCAGATCCTTCTTCCAAGGTTCTTTCTCCCGCCAACACCCGCTGCATGGTGTTGGTGGTGTTTTTCTCTCTGTAGATATGCTCTTACATGCGATCGGGGGTGCGATCGAGCAGATTGTTTAACGTGCCGGCTTTGCCGAACAGAAGAAGGGGTTATCACACAGAGGGGTATTAAGGGAGAAGGTTCGTTAGATTATTGGATAGCTGAAAAAAGCGTTCTCGATCTCTTAAATGGTGAATTCACAATTTTTGGAAATTGCAACTTATAAAATAGTAAAGAAGTTAAACTAAATAAAAAAGAGTGGTTCAAGTAGCTTTATTGCAGTTATTTTTGCCAGTGCAAGGCCTGTACTCGAAGAAAATGCACCAGACAAAAGTGTTCGCCAAAAGTTTATTTTAAGTCGGATTTTCTTGAAACTTTCAGGGAATGAACATATACATATGGATTATGTTTCGGCATAAGTACTTCATTAAATTTCTTTTCCATCGCTGAAAGCCCGCACCTTTCCCTCTAGACCCCTCATTACATTTTGTGCAATGGTAGAGCTGAACTTTTTGGTCACTTTCATCCATTTTTTCTTCAACTCCAGCTCATTCTTAAAAACCTTGGACAATTTTCGAACTTTGGCCTTCATTATGGCCCAAAATCTTTCACCGGACGAATATCTGGTGAATTTGGGGGGTTGGCGGTTTTTGGTACAAAAACAAAATTATTGTCTCTACCAATCCAACGTCGATCGCGCGTAATGGCATGATGCCAGGTCTGGCCAAAATAATGTCTCGCCTCCGTGGGACCGCAGGAAGGGCAATAAACGCTTCTGGAGGCACTCGGTGCGGTAATTTCGCTGATGATGGTACCCGTTGTGATGTACGGTTTACTCAGTTTACCGCATTGGCTATGGCCTTCCAGAGCAAGTTTTTGGCGAATTTGTCCACTTTCTTCTTCCTTGTGTCTTTCTGAACATCAATCCGTGATTTGGCAACGTAGAACTCCAGCCCCGGTATCTGCTTTGCGTCTGCCTTGATGTAGGTTTCGTCATCCATAACCACACACATCGGTTTCGTTAACCACTCTCGATACAGCTACCTTGCGCGGGATTTGTCCGCCGTATTTTGTTGATCACGCCGGTTCGATGCCTTGCAAACCTTGAATACACGAAGCCCAGCTCGTTTCATGGTTTGCTGAACGAACCAGGTGGAACTTTTTGCCTTCAGAGCCGCGTCGCGAATCGAAAGGTTTGGATTACACTTGAAATAATCCATCACCTTCCGGGCCTTCACAGGGTCAGCTGTCTTCGATATACTTCCACTTCCAGCCCGCCACTTGTTCGTCTGGGACTCCTTGAACAATTTTACCACCCAAGACACAGTTGTATGGATGATTCCCAGTTGTCTTTCGATCCATCTCGCGCAGTCCAAATTCTCCGGCGATTTTCTTCTTGTTTCGATGACATCTCAGTAGTTACTGAACCGCTTGTTATGGAATTTTGCACATGTTTACTCACAATTTACTCCAAACTAGTTATATCCAGATTTTTATCAATTTTTACCCACGGACTAAAAAGGTACACACGGATAAAAATGGTGCATTTTTTTCGAGTACAGGCTTTATATCTATAAATCGTTGTGCACTGGGTGCAGGTGGGTCACAGATTCCTATAATAACGAGATATGATCTATGAGGACTTGCACACATGCTTATTAACTTATGAACTACTTGTGAACATGTGAGCTATGGTGAACGGTTGATACCGGGTTTTTATTGTTTTATAATTAATAAAATATACTAGCATGGAAAAGTCCCTAAACCACTCTCAAGAACCTTCTGAGTTTACACGGATCGCTGAAACGTTTCACTTATATAACAGCTGAAACTCTCCAATTTATTTCGTGGTGCAACATGTTTACATTCTTGTTACATTCAGTAAAATTGCGTCGAATCAAATGGAAGTGCGCAACGGCAACAAAATCCGACGTTGTTGATACGCGTTGTTGCCAAGAAACGCAAACTATCGAAAAATTCCGTGTTTGGTTGCCAGCGCTTGACAGTGGATTGGAAGGTTGGAAATGGAAAAAATCGAAAATTGTGCTCCCGACAAATGGACAAGAAGGGTATGACAAGCAACATTTCACTGCAAAAAGTCGTACTAAGGTGCTTTACGTCATTTTTTTATAAACATTTGCTTGTATCATAATGAACGTCGAGAAGATCGCAGCAAGCACTGCCCACACACGGTTGGGTTTTGTGACCTGTCACATTTTTTGAATTTAGTCTGATCAGCAGAAACTAATCGCAAAAAGTAACATGCATTTGCAAGACACGGCCTTTCAATTCAATATCGTAATCGCGGAGTGTTTATTACTCAAAACCTAAACTTGTGGGCTTCAGATGAAATGCAAATATTAGAGGCGCGGCTGGATGAAAAAAAAAAAATTAGTGTTCTCTAAGTGTCAATTCAGAACCAAGGAGTGACGTTGAAGCAGCGATGACAGCGAAAAATGTGAAGATTTGTCCAAAAAAAAAATCATTCGAAAAAGCCAACCATTCGAATAAGACGGAGTAAGTTCTTTCTGCGAAGGAATTAAATTTTCAACAACAACGAAGAGCAGCCGAAAATCCAACCAGGCAACCATATTAAATCAATATTCCTCCCCGTTTGATTGTCATCCGTCTTCGTCTTCGTATCTCAGCCGTCGCTGCCTGTTAGTGGTCGATCATAATAAGCTGGCCCCTTAGGCAGTCGTGCGCATAGGAAAAGAGCTCAATCCCTTCTATGCAATATGCGCTAGTTAACACACTACCAAAATTTCATGTAAATTTCGGTTTTCTGAGACAGACACATACAAGCGTGGTTTAGCACATAAGAATGAGTTGAAAGAGATGTGAAAATAAATTCAATCAAACACATCTTCTGTCAAGCTGCGTATGTGTCAGTTTCAGGACGCATAACTTTACACGAAATCTTTCTTTACGTTCCCCGACTTTTTATAAACAAGAATAACGTCTAGTGTAAAATTCATAATGTCTTAGTGTGTAACAAAAAATGCTGTGTGTATCTATGCATGTGTGTGTGTGTGTGTGTGTGTGTGTGTGTGTGTGTGTGTGTGTGTGTGTGTGTGTGTGTGTGTGTGTGTGTGTGTGTGTGTTGTCTGTGTGTCGGAACTCCCTTCTTATATTTTCAGAAAGCGAGTAATGGTGCTTTAACCATAAGCCATAACAGGCTAGGGCAAGATTTAGTGCTCATGTCCCAACCGACAGACAAGCGGTCACACAAGAAAATGTTATACATTCTTGGCTGGGTGCCTGGATACCTCTAAAGCCTGGATTCTTATTTCCATGCCTGTGTTCCAGACCAGAAAATTGGACAACCAAGGAGTTTAGTTAGTTTATTTGGCGTCAATCTGTTGTAGACCAGTTTTGTTTTACAAATAGTACTTAAAGTCTTATCTAAATGTACCCTAAGGAAAGGTCCATTAATTATGTCACGCTGTAGGGGGGAGGTGTTGTTTGAGAAAACGTGACGATCCATACAATAAAATAATATTTGAAGGTCCATACAAAAAACGTGTCAAGCGGGGGTTATAAATAGTCAATTTTTGCGTTACGTAATTAATGGATGTTCCCTGACCACGAAAAGAAATTTTTTCCTAACCTTTTTTTTCCATTGTCACCATCCTATTTAAAGGCCCATTCTTTGCATAGTTTGTTCTTTGACTGGAAAACAATTGTCTATTTCTTAGGAAGCGAGAGGGAGCATAGAAGTAAATATTTTCTTAAATTTCTTGTGTGCTTACTCTCTGCATAATAACATCATTCAGGAGTGTTATCATTGCAAATTCTATTTTTTTTTTTAAGCCCATCTAAATTAATCAACATACATCGTGACTCATAAGACGGTAAAGTCGTCCAACCTAATTTTCGTAGGGCAAATTACAAAAAAGTGTTTTTGAACTGACTCTATACGGCTTACGTGTGTATCTTGATATGGAGACAAACTATGCTACAATATTCAAGAAGGGGTCTCACATATGTTGTGTACAGCGTTTAGATGGTGTATGGATCATTAAAGTTCCAGCTAAATCTTTTGATAAATCCGAGCATGTTGCTTGCTTCGTAAATGATATTATTATAACGTTCGGCAAAAGTTAATTTAGAATCGAGTATAACATCTAAGTCTCTAATTTTACTGCCTCTTTCAACAGTTTTCTGGCCGTTTGTAATAGATTATTGCAATATTGCGTGTTTCCTGGTAAACGAAATGGAATTGCATTTTTTAACATTAAGTTCTAACAAATCTTTCTGTGTATTAACTTTCTTAGCTTAGTCACTCCCAACGGCCCTATTGGTGACCACCGATAACGAAACCAGCAGAGAAATACAAAGGCGCATTATGGCTGGCAATAATGCCTACGTTGGACTCCGGAAGACGCTAATATCGAACAAAGTTGACTATCTACAAGACATTCATTAGACCGGTGGATCTCTATGGCCACTAAACATGGACATTGCTAGTTGAGGGCCAACGCGCCCTTAGTGTCGTTGAACGGAAGGAGTGGCGTACGATCTAAGGTGGAGTTCAGATGGAAGACGGAATGTGAAGGGGCGAATGAACTACGAATTGCATCAGTTGCTGGGAGAACCTCCCATCGCACATATTGCTAAAATCGGTCGACTACGATGGGCTGGGCTTGTTGTAAGAATGTCGGACGGCAGCTCTGTAAAAATGATTCTCGAAACCGAACCGACGAGTACAGGAAAAATAGGCGCGAAACGAGTAAGGTGGATCGATCAAGTAGAAGGAGACCTGCGGACTCTTCGCAGACAGCAAGGCTGGTGGGGTCTGATTGGTAAGGTAAGAATGATAAAATTTGTTGCCCTTAACCGATTTTACAACTTTGTCCAACACTGAATTGCCCTAATTGGTATATAAAACGTGATACTCGAATCATATTCGAATGATATTCAATGATGAATATCATTTGAATATTGAGATACACTGTTAGGCAAAATAAAGTGCCCACCTTTTCGTTTTTTCAATTTCTCTTATCTACTTGGTTCAAATTAAAGTAAACACAGTGTAGTTTTTTTTTCTTATTTTATTATTTATATTCTTTTTAAGTTTCACTTATGGAATACTGAAAAAAATGAGTTTTACCTAAAGAAAAAAAACAATTTGTGTTGAAAAAAAAACAGGGACAAAATAAAGTGCCTACTTCAAAAATCGCTATGTTTTCGATAAGTTTCCATTGGGAGACCCCTCGATTGTTTATGTTTTGATATTTTGACATGTTTTGAAGCAAACGGCTCAAAAAATGGAGAACGCAGTACTTTCGAAAGCAATTCCCTTGTATATCCGAAAATTGGTCGCTCGTGATGTGCAACACGGTGAATCGCACCGGGCTGTCGCTAAGAAGTACAGTATCAGTAAGGCAGCGGTTGGCAAAATTCTTCTGAAGCTTAAAACGTTTGGATCAGTGGTGGATCGCCCTGGCAGAGGCAGGAAGCGGAAAACGGATGCGAGAACGGACACCAAGATCATGCGCGAAGTCAAGTAGAACCCGAAGGTAACTGTCCGCGAGATCCAGGAAACCCTTCAGTTATCAGTTTCCGGTCGAACTGTTCGTCGCCGTCTCGTAGCACATGGGTTGAATAGCAAACTTGCCCGGAAGCGCCCAGTTATCAGCAAGGCAAACAAAGCCAAACGGCTCAAGTTTGCTAAGGAGCATGCTGATAAGCCCCTAGAGTTCTGGAACACGGTTCTCTGGACGGACGAATCAAAATTCGAGCTGTTTAACCGATAGCGGCGGGTTCGTGTTTGGTGCAGATCGGGAGAGGTGCTTCAGGAGCGCCACATCCAAGGCACGATGAAGCATAGAGGAGGATATGTGATGGTCTGGGGGTGTTTTTCGTGGGGTGGAGTGGGAAGCATTGTGAAAATCGACGGGATAATTACGGCAGATTCTTACATCAACATCCTGCGATAAAATCTGGAGGTTTCGCTGATCCAGACGGGCCTTGAAGAGAAGTTCGTATTCCAGCAGGACAACGACCCGAAGCATACTGCCAAGAAGACCAAGTATTTCTTCCGGTCTTGTCGGATCAAACCGCTGGAATGGCCTCCACAAAGCTCGGACCTCAATCCCATCGAGAATTTGTGGGCGATTTTCCCGATTCAGGGTTGACAAAACTGATGTTACCAACAAAAATAACTATTTTGAAGCCCTGGAGCGCGCCTGGGAAGAGCTAGATCCACAGCACCTAAAGAACCTGGTCGAGAGCATGTCGAAGCGCCTGCAGGAGGTCCTGAAGGCCAAAAGAAGACACATCAATTATTGAAATGCTTTTATTTGACTTTAATTTATGTTTTCTGTAGCCTTAATGAAGTGGGCACTTTATTTTGTCACTGTTTTTGTTTTTCAACACAATTTTTTTTTTCTTTAAGTAAAACTCCTTTTTTTGCAGTATTCCATTAGTGAAACTTAAAAAGAATATAAAAAATAAGATAATAAAAAATACAGTGTGTTTACATTAATTTGAATCAAGTAAATGAGAGAAATTAAAAAAACGATGAGGTGGGCACTTTATTTTGCCTATCAGTATATTTCACTCTCATGTCTAAGGTTTCAAAGTTTTAACAATACATCGTGAATTAAATATATGAAGAAAATCACGCAAAACAATTTCGCCATACGTGCTATTGTGAAAATCAGCTTCTGGATTGAGTTGATGGTAAATTTAACGCATTGAGTCGAAATGACTTTTTACGGCAGTTTTTTTAACAAACGTTAAATACATGCAAGTGTGGTCGCTTTATTCCGAATGTTAGCTTGAGTTAATTTAAAGGGTCTTCGCATAAAATTCAGAAAAGCAATGTTTTAATGTTTGAGAAAATCAATATTTAAGCCTATAGCCAACACAACCCAAGCAACACAAAACTGCGATAATTCAACGATAAATCAACTGACTCAACTTGAATGTGACTTAATCGAGTCAAATCTGAGTTATTTTAACCAACTTGAAACAAATATGTTGCTAGGGAATTGGGATATCTTGCTTAGTATAACTGAACAATTTACGAATGAAGAATAACAACAAATTCTTGGTAGTTGTTACTGGGGAAATGTACACAACAACCAGAAGAACTTCAGTATCCATCACTGATATTCCAAATGTCCCCGAAATGATCGACAACGCTGAACATCTTGCTATGATGTTCACTGAGCTGTTGAATCTTGTTGGAAGCAGCCAATTTCAATCAAACAAACTCTTTTGTTGGGCAAATTGATTTGCCCTCCATGAATAGGACGGATTTTTTTTGTTTCTTCTCGACCTTCTTGGGTAGCATGATGGCCTGGATGTTTCGCAGGACACCACTCTGTGTAATAGTCAAACCGGAGAAATGTTTATTTAGCTCCTCGTCGTTGCGGATGGCCAGCTGCAGGTGACGTGGGATGATTCTGGTCTTCTTATTATCACGGGTGGCATTTCCTGCCAACTCGAGGACTTTAACGACCAGGTATTCCATCACCGCAGCAAAGTAGACGGGGGCACCGGCCCCAACGCGCTCGGCGTAGCTGCCTTTCCGGAACAGACGATAAATGCGACCGATTGAGGACTGCAATCCAGAGCTATTCGAGATGAGCTTCGCCATTCCCTCAACCTTTCATCTTTTGCCACGGCTTTGGTGGTTGTTTTATATTCGCTGGCCAGGTAGCTGTGACAGTGTGAACCAATCAGAGTGTGGTGCCAATATGATGTAATTTTTGACCAATAGCCTTGTGTGTTTAGACCTTTTTTTTCAAGCACTTTTTAATTTGTTTAAACAAATGTAGTGAATTAGGTAAGCAACAAAAATTCAGCGTAGAAGTTTCACCATTTCATTGAAATACTTATGGTTAAATTTCTGTGGGCCAAAAAGGAGATATTATCGTTCGAAATCTCCAAGCAAGGGTTGTGCGGTCGATTTCAAAATTTGTAGAACGGCGCCCCTCTACAGGAATAGAAAAGAGAGGCTTAAGTCCTACGTACTTCTTTTCAATTTTCACAGCCTTCCGTACTCTAACGGAACTATCAATACTTTCTCTTCAAATCCTTGGTTCTACCAGAAATTTCTGTCCACTCCACATGTTGATGAGAAAATATTTCCAACAAAAACTTTACAATTACATACTTCACTAGACAATGAGAAGAAACATTAGTAATTTCCATTTTATTCCAACTACCTTTATGGTTTATCTTAACAGATACACCTATTTCGTCAACAATGTACAGACTTCCTCAGTGGTGTGTACTTATGCTCGATCTAATACCTCAGTCGAGTATTAGTCCACAATGCTCAAGTAAAAAATTATTGGGATGCTGCTTTCGAATCTCGAGATTAAAGGTCAAAAGTTTTGAATATTATTTTCAATTTATTGATGAAAAAATATAGAACTTATAGAGAAAAATGAACGAGTTATTAACTTTCGAAAGCGACCCATTATTAGTAAAGTTCCAGATATTTAATTTTCCATAATATCCTCCCCCAAAATGCTCCTGAATACGTCTCTGCTATGTTTACTAAAAAAAAAAAATGGAAAACAATGCATACAAAACGCTTGAAACAAACCTACATAGACTCACAACGCTCTGTTTGTGGATCAGCTCAGATGTTGCGATTCATTATGTCGGAGAAAGAGAGGATCCACGCATGCAAGACGTCATCATTCGGGTTAACACGTTTGCTCCACGGTAAGGTCTGATGTCGGAAGGTTTGTTTTGGCTGACTAGGTAAATGCATCTATCTACCCTACTCTGCAACCACCGATGATGTGGTAATCAAATGCGACGGCGAACTTGTACGAACGAACGCCGAGAGTGTATTTGGGTTCAAATCCGTTTAGAGCCTGAATTGTGGTTCGCGGTGAAAATGAGTCATTGTACCGTTGCATCAGTGCGAAAAAGAATGGTGGTGGGTTGGTACGACGCATTTAAATCACGCATCTAGGTAGTTGAATGAAGCGCCGCCTTGTCGAATTGGAAAAACCAAAACCATACAGAGACATGCGACAAAGGTCATTCATAATTGAAGGCTATTTCTGGCGGACTGTTTAGGCTTCATTGGACATATGTAGGTCACATTACATTTGTTGAAACATCACGCATCGGAGCTCAGTCTTAAATCTAAGAGCAATTATTCTAAAGCAGGCATGTCAACTTACAGAAAATTGGGAGACGAGATAAAAGGGTCCCCTTCTAGTCAACGAACCAAGTATCAAGCCCTGCAATGAATAAGTCATTTCTGCCATGTTCTCGGTATAAGAGAGAAGAAAATTCCTTTTCAAGATTATGCAATGCATGCACGCTAGGCTGATTCAAAGTTTTAAAGGTTCACACCACTGTGCTGAATATGAGACACTAATTTCAAATCATCTGACATGAAAACAATTCATAACGACCCAAGTAATTGAACTTAATTTGTAAAGGGTAAACCAGGACCGCATAGGAACCAGTCTAAGCACCGTAGAGCGAATATTGCAAATTTTGCACCACCCTCATCCACACCCACTTATTTCTGCACTGTGTTATGGTGGCTTGAATAGAAGGGAAATCAAACAGTCTCACACTTGTTCGACATGACCTACCTTTTCTGAAACAGATTGCACAATAACAGCTCTCCCGAAGTGGCTGGAATGATCGTCATCGTTGCGGGTCTGTTTGGCAGGTCATAGCGTAGAAAGCACAGACGCTTTGGAAGTGTTTTGCTCGCTGATTGCAATGTATGGATTCATTCTGCAGGAAGCAAGTCCCGCAATAGTGCTATCGTGTCACCATCATTGTAACAATTTGTGCATTTTGGATGGAGAAAGATACGACATTGCAGTTACCTTCATCTATTAAAATTAGGAAGATACCATTTGCGTTACTTAGTTCATATAAGAGTTCTGGTTTGACAAATGGTTAAACCAAGTTTTTATTCGCCGGAAATCAATGTAGATGTTATTCTTTTCTGCTAATTGAATATTTATCTTTAAATTTTCCGTTGTGATGCTTTTTAAAAAAAAAGTCTAATAAACATGATAAAGCCTGTCCACGTTAAATTTCGGACACCAAAATAATAGCAGCACAAAAAATTACACATAATTCATCAAAACTAATTGTTTATTTCACAATAATAGAGGTATATATACATTAAAAACAGGTGATTCAGATGTTCATCCTTCTTTTTGAAAAATTCTCCAACTTCCAGTGGTACACCCACCAGCAGGTTCCCTACTGTATCCTCAAATACACCCGCCGTAACGATTCTCCTTCTTCTCTTGAAATCATCGGTACTATTTGCTGTCTTCGAAGAATTTCCGCTTAGCTAGAGCCCAGTTCTTCTCTATTGCGCGAAGTTCTGGACAGTTTGGTGGATTGGCTGTTTTTGGCACGTATTTGACCTTTTGAACTTTATACCAATCCAGGGCAGATTTCGCAAAGTGACAAGTGGTCAAATGAGGCCAAAACAGAGCTGAAGAATCGTGGCATCTGATAAACGGTAGCAACCGCGTTTGCAAACATTCTTTCCCGTACACATCCTCATTGATAGTGCTGATTTCGACAACTTCTTTGTCCGGAAATGCTCAGCAACGGCGTTCCTTTGCATTGCGGTGTAAAAAAAAACAGACCCGGAAGGTGTTTGAAGTATTCGAGTTCGTATGTTCTGTTGTTCATTATAATACACGAAAATGTTTGAAAAAATAGGTGTCAAGCTGCTTAGCACGACTTTTAGCAGTGAAACTTTGCTTGTCATCACCGCTTGGCACCTTTTTTACTTTATACGCCTACAGTCTTTGCATCTGCTCTACTTTTTGTACGTATGATTTTGACTTTGCCAACTTTGCGAGCTTCATTTCACACAAAAAAAATGGGATTTTTCTTAACAATGGCTACCACCTTCTTGCCCATTTGTCGGGAACATACTTTTCAATTTGTTCCATTTCCAAACTTCCAATCCACAGTCAAGCGTTTGTCAAATGATTTTCAAACACTTAACACGGAACTTATCGGTAGTATTTGTTTCTTAGCTTAGTTTCTTAGCACCGATAAAATCGGATTTTGCTGCCGTTCGCACAACATGCGTTTGCGCAATTCCACATGATTTGACGCCCTTTTACTGAATGTAACAAGAATGTAAACATGTTGTAGCACGAAATGAAGGAGAGAGTTTTGACTACACCGTGTCCAATATATTCTCATACACCTTTTCCTTGCATTGGTGTCGTGCAACTACTCAACATGCTTCACGAGAGATGTCGAGAAGTCACAAAGAAGCTGGGAGTGGGTCCTTCAACCGTTGATGGAGCTTAAACGCGAGCTGGACTGTCGACTAACATGAAAAAGGTGACTCCAAATCGCGACGATAAACAAAACACGTCAGCCAAAACACGATCGCGAAAAATATACCCGACGATGCTGACGAAATTTGATTACGAGGTACAGGACGATGAAACTTACGTCAAGGCAGACTTTAAACAGCTTCCTGGACAGGAATTTTATTCAGCACGTCTACTGCCTTTCCTGAAGCGACACAATTGTTCCGTTCTATTTTGGCCGGATTTGGCATCTTGCCATTACGGAAAAAAGGCCATGGAGTGGTGTACTGCAAACAACGTTCAAGTCGTGCCCAAGGACAAGAACCCTCCCAACACGCCAGAGCTCCTCCCAATCGAACAATATTGGGCCATCGTCAAGCGGAACCTTAAGGAGACTCAAAAAACTGTTGTGAGCGAGAAACAGTTCAAGGCAAACTGGCGTTTTGCGGCGAATAAAGTGGACAAGGAGACTGTACAAAATCTTATGGCAGGTATTATACGAAAGACCCGGTAATTCGCGTTCTGTAAAAAAGAAGCTTAGCTGAATATTTCTCCTGTATTTTGTATTTACTGAAATTGAAAAAGAAAAAGAATTTACTTATTAATGAAAACTTTGATCAACTCACACACACACTACTGTTTGATCGGAACACCCTGTACGCTTAAAAAGTCTATATTAATTTTCTGGACTCGTTCCGTAGCCGTGACCGGCAACAAGCCATTTCTTACGGCGGATAGTCTCAGTTTTATAGAGGCTATTCGCTCCTTGAAGCTTTTCTCATGAAAATATGAGGTCTTCTATGTGCTTTATCTTCAAGTTCTTTTACTGTCACCTTGGTGTGGGTCCTATCTCATTGTTCAATTCTGGGCAATAAGAGAGCGGACTTGCTTGCAAAGGTGGGCGCTATGGAAGGCGATATTTATGATCGACAAGTCACCTTCAATGATTTTTTCCTATTTTTCGCCAACATTCACTCGTCACCCGGCAGTATGATTGGAGTAAAGGACATTTGGCAACATTTTATCACTCCAAGGGGTCGAAGAAATTTTGGTTCAGGTGTGGGTCAAGACTTTATTCGTGTGATGTCACGTCTCATGTCCAATCATTATTCTTTAAACGCTCATTTGTTCCGTGTTGGGCTGAGAGACAGCAATCTCTGTGAATATGGACAGGGTAACCAGGACGCAGACTACGTTAATTGGTTTTGTGCTGAGCACTGTGGAGTCAGTTCAGAGCTTTATGATTCCCTTATGAGGCTTTGTGAGGTAGACAACCTATTGTACCGGTTAGAGATATTTTAGCTGCACGCGATTTGGAGTTCATGAAACTCATTTATTTTTCTATTTCCAACCTGCCGTACACTGACGGAACTTTCATCACTTTCTCTTCATATCTTTCATTCTAGCAAAAACATTAATGTCCATTCTTGGTGCCTCGTGATGATGACCGAACATCTCCTTCTACATCATTTATGTGTTTTTGACTAACAGTAATCTTAGGTTGTAGATTAACTTTCATGTTAAGGTTTAAATTTTGAGGACTACGTGCGTGTGTATGTACGTGTGTGCGCGCGTGTGTATATTTTTTGTTCTTTCTTTTATTTGAAAACGTTCAATTTCTTAACTTGTATTGTAATTTGAAGCTATAAGTATCTGAAAACTATTTCTAACTTTGTCCCTCTTCATTCTTTCCCATCCATAAAATTGTAGATCTAATTCACCTCGAGACAACCGGGAGTAATCTGTTTTATCCGTTTTACTTCATTTTAAGTTACCATTTGTTTATTTTATGTAAATATTGAACGAAAGCTTGGCTTTGTAAAGTAAATTCGATTGAGCCTGAACATATTAATAAACGTGTTAAAACAAAAAAATAATAATAGACTCAAACGGTGGAAAAATTTCAATTCTGGAGACTTACTCGGTCACTTGAGTATTTCGCAAAACTTTCAAAATGAGCCAGTGATGTATATGGATGGAGACTGGATGAAGCCTGTGGAAAACTATGACATCCCTTACAACATATTTGGCCAGATTTAGAATGATATCTGTCGTTTCTGCAACATGGAATGTAAAACCTCGGAACATTTGCTCTGCAGTTGTAATGCTTTGTAAAAGAGCAGTCTCAAATTTCTGTACAATGCCCAGTGGTCCAGAATGCGAATTTAGCTGGAAAGATACATATTCAGCCAAACTTTGAATTTGTGGAGCAAAATTGTCTTCCACAAAGTTGTTTCTAATAACAAGGTGCTTCTCTTTGTTTGAATAAAAACTAGGGTGGTCCTTATTTTCAGAGAAATCGAAAATCAAACATTTTTTATTGCAGCAATAATGGTATTTATTATTCGGAAAAGTTGTTGATTAAACAATTTCTAGCAACTTTGAGGGTGTAATTTTTTCTGTACCTTTTGATACAACCGAATTAGAGCATTTTTTCCTACGTAGCTTAGGGTGTCCCTAGAAAAATCAGTTATTTTGCTGTAACTTTTTTATTTCAAATTTTTCAGCAAACTTATCTTGCTTTTCATTCTAGAACAATAAAAGGTAAAACTTTTGGTGTGCTAAAATTGACTCTATCGTATGTCGAATAAAATTTATTATGGTTTTTGTAAACAAAATAGGCCTTTTTCGAATGTTGGCTTTTCTAGTTGAAGCAAACCAAAAACAAATTTCTTGACAACATTTGAAAGTAATTTTATTATTGCATATCATGTCTGAAAACTGAAAATAGGTCATATTTTTAAATTGCGTAAAACACATTTGAAAAGAGCATAATTTTATAGGAAAATCGTTAATTACTCGCTAACGGTAAGAGACATCGGCAAGATTTACACGTCAAAACTTTTATCTTTTCAAGTCTTAAAAATCATCTAAAATTAACGTTGTTGGCTAATTTCAAATAAAAAAACTAAAAGCGAAAAACTATTTTTTTTCTGTAGGGACACCAAAAAAATGGCTGTATGCAACCTGAAGAAATTTGGACTGCGAATCCTGGAAAGTTTGTGGGTTTCATAAACTCAATTTTGCCTGGCTGCAAGAAGATACGTCTTAGGCTGTTCACTTGACAAATGGTGATCAACCGAAAAGATGCGAATATTTAAAAAGCGTATACATCAAAAGTTGAACTCAATAGACGCAGTGGTTCTAACCCCCAACAAAAACAAATTGGAATTGCAAATACAACTGTGTCTCGTATGATAAGTACCTCCAAGAAGCGTCTGAATGCCCGAACGAAGGAAGATATTAGGCCTAAAAGTGGTCCCATTGAGAGTTAAATGGCAAGGAGAGTGGTGCAACACACATATAAAAAGAAACATTGCATTTTTTGCATAATCTAATGCACATAAAGGGAATGCTAGATTTGGCAGAAAATAATGGAATATTTCTTGTAAATTTAACTCAGATAACGCCTGAATCTAGACTGTTGTATGAAAGATTGAAAAACATAGTTGTATGCATGAAAGATTGCAAACAATCTCGTTGCTTACGCCTTCTTTGGCTTGGAATTAAACGAGGGGAAATTCTATTAATTAAAGTAGTACAGAGCCAACAGCAATTATGATGACGGAAATTCTAAAGCATACCAAAACTATCGGAGTTGAAGAAAATTTGGGTAAAAGCAACAAAAACACTGGAAAATTTGGTTGAACAAAATTTGATGCATGTAGAAAAGACGAAGGTGCGGGCATTCGGTAAGGGAGATGAAATGGAATAAAACATATTTAGTAAAAAAAACTTACTCATTATTACTTTTTTATTCCCTGAATATTTCAAGATAATCCGATAATCGGTTTAAATTTGGTGAGTCTACTTGTATGTGTAATTTTTATCGAATACACCCTTTAGACTCCTTACAAAACTTTTATTACATTTTGAATGAAATTCGCTATTAATTTTTCGAATATATTTGTGTTAATATTGTTTTTGTTGTTGTAAACGCGCATAGTTTCCATTCGTGGAAATATTCACCATACAATTCAAAGCGCATAGTATTTGGAGAAGAAAAAAAATACACAATTGGTACGCTGTTGTTGACGTAGTTAAACACTGTTTTAACAGCTTTATTTGCTCCAGGTTCAAAACTGCAATTTTATTAAATTAACGTTAAATTCGTGTAAACAACGGACACCAAATGGTACATATTTAGTTAAAAAAAATTCATTATTACTTTTTTATTCCCTGAAAATTTCAAGAAAATCCGATGATCGGTTTAAATTTGGTGAGTCTACAGGTATGTGCCATTTTTATCGAATACACCCTTTAGACTCCTTATAAAACTTGTGTTACATTTTGAATGATTCTGTTGCCGATAATCCATAGTATAATCAAAATTTTTAGTAAACTCGTTGTTCAATTTTATTTCCATACTCAAAATCGCCTCACAGACATTCCACATCGCAAACAAACAAATTTGGGATGAATGTCAATGACAATTGTACCAACATAAGAAAAAATAATACCGTTCAGATTTACGCGTGTAGTTCAAATCCACCAGTCAACTTTGATAAGATGGTATGTTACAAATAGTTGAATTAATCTACTCCTATTCACTTGTAAATTCAGCTTCTAAATTAAACTGATAGAAGAATTGTCCTTTTTGTTCAAACAGGCTAGCTAAGGTGAAGACGTTTTTCCAAAATTATTAAGTTATTCTGAAATTAACCGAAATGTTGCCATCAAGCCACTTTTTTATTAACAGCCTTTTATCAACGATGTAAAAGAGAGTATGCTATTAGTTCAAAATTTCCCAATCTGATCATCAATAAGACACTTAAATCCTTGTTTGATTTTGTACTGGTATATGTTATTTTGAATCGCTCAAATGAGATAATTTTATTTTTAACAGAACGGTACCTGATTTCCTATTTTCGATTGAAGCAACTACAAGCATCACTGCACAAGTTTAGATTTTCGATCGGTTCCCATTTCATTCTCTCCGTCGAAAGCAACCAACGTAAAGCAGCATTGCCTTGGTTACATAAGCGGGAAAACCCCAGTCTAGTGCAACCGGCTGTTAAACGAACCATACCAGCGTTGAAAAAAAAGCACACCTTCTTGTCCAGAAGAAGGCCATTCTCTCGCTCTGTTTGCCTGACGACCATGGCGACGTGCAAAGAAAATCCGGCTTGTTTGAATTCGAAGAAAAAGCATTTATGTTTGCCTTTCTCACCCTGCAATCGCATGTTCTGACCCGTTCCGTGAACGAATGCTCTTTGGGGATTTTCCCCTCGGTTGAGAAAACAGCATAGCATATCGTAGATTTGTGCTCAAGAGCCGGTGGATTCATCACGGGTGGCAATAGATGCAAGACAACACTTACTATGGAGCAGCTAGATGATAATACAAACAAATTGCTCACTCTCCGAGTGTTGCACCGACAACTTACATAACATAAATTCACGGTAGCTCAGCGCTTCATCGGACAATAACAGTCGATGCTTTCCGCAACACCCTGATAGAGATCGTGCGCGAGGTGACACATTCACATTCACAAGTCAAGGTCACACTTATTATCTAACCGAAGATGAGGGAATGAATGATCGTCTACTAGGGTGGTTCAAAATATCGATTTAGCATTTAACCCACTCAAATAATTTAAAATCTGGTCTTGACGCTACTCCTAAGTATCAACTTTATCGAAGATTTAATTTTAACTCTTAAGCAGAGCTTCGTTAACTACTCAGAAGGCAACATTGCTCAAGTAACAAATTCAATTTTAAGGTACACTTGAAGAAGTTTTCAAGATTAACTTGATAAAACCACGCATAAATCTAGATATTCTACATAACATCGATAAAACAGCCATAAAACCCTCATTAGTTCCAAAAGGCCCATACTACAGGAGGTGCTCAAGACTATTTCCCAAGGTTCGCTTAATACTTGATAGTTTTATCGGTACATACTTGTGATGATATTCAAGGCATGCTGAAAAATAAGGTAAAACTACCACAAGTTTTGATAGTTTTATGATTTTCCTCTTTAAGAACACTTCCAGTCCGTCACAAATATGTTTCGACGATTCCATTTTTCGATTCGTTCTGCTGAATGGGGACTTATTTTTTTGTTTATAGTTGAGTGGAAGCTACTAAAGAAAAAAAATATTGATATACATATGATATTTCTTTTCCAAAGTGTATGCGTGTATAAATTAATTGTAAAATTGACCATAAATGCATCTGTTTTTTGCCTGAAATTGATATTTTTTTATGCGACGTTCAGTTCATTGGTTATAACATTGGTTATACTGGTTATAACATAAAAGTTCGAAAATTTCAATGCGCCTTTGAATTATTGCTGGAACATTGACTTATTTAATAAACAATAAGGTGATAGGCTGATAAATTGTTAGATCTTGAAGGAATCGTGTCTACAATCAATTTTAAGTTTCAAAATGTATTTTAAACAGCATTGTTTGTTCGTACCACTGGAAAAATGAGAGTTTTGTTGCATACTTATGTAAATGGCTACCATTCCGAGGGAATCCAAAATAGCCACGCTCGCCATTTTTTCAATGGTTTTATCTAAAACTACACAGATAAAAAGAAACACTGAATTTTCTGCGTTGTTTAATGCACATAAAGGGAATGCTAGATTTGGCAGAAAATAATGGGATATTTCATGGTCTTTAAGCCAGATAACGCCTGAATCAAGCCTGTTGTATGAAAGATTGCAAACAATATCGTTGTTTACGCTCGTTTGACTTGGAATTACACGAGGGGAAATTTTACGCGCTTACTAAAATTAATTATTTTTTTCTGTGTACCATAAAACGCAAATAAAACTTTTATTTCTTGCACAAGACGAACAAGATTTTTTAAGGTGCGCGATAAGTTCATCTTTATTTGTTCTATTCTTGAAAAAGACGAGTTACGCTTGAATAAAACTTGTTTGAATTGCTCAAGGTAAACAAGTCTTTCGTAAGATAGCCATAAAATCAGTGTGACAAAGGCACATCACAAACAAAGAAAATGTGAACATTCAAATCAAAAGTACCTATGTGTGATTGTTGTTCTTAGTCATAATTACACCTTATAATTTATTGTTTTTAATCACCACACAGAAAAACATAATTAATTTTAACAAGCGCGTAAAATTACCCCTCGTGTGATTCCATACCAAAGGAGCGTAAACAACGATATTGTTTGCAATCTTTCATACAACAGGCTTGATTCAGGCGTTATCTGGCTTAAATGACCATGAAATATCCCATTATTTTCTGCCAAATCTAGCATTCCCTTTATGTGCATTAGATAACGCAGAAAATTCAGTGTTTCTTTTTATCTGTGCAGCGTAAGTCGATAAAAAACAAAAAAAAAACAAAAAGAACTGTAACTTGAATATGCTCACACAGATAAAAAGAAACATTGAATTTTCTGCGTTATCTCATGCACATAAAAGGAATGCTAGATTTGCCAGAAAACAAGGGGATATTTCATGTAAATTTAAGCCAGATAACGCCTGAATCAAGCCTGTTGTATGAGAGATTACCAATATTGTTGTATGGCACATGGAAAGTTGCAATTAATTTCGTTGTTTACGCCTCCTTTAGCATGGATTTACACGAGGGGATATTTTACACGCTTGATAAAATTAATTATTTTTTTCTGTGCACAATGGTTTCGGGAATAATAACAGATAATAAAATTGCGTCGATGGCTGAAACATCAGCTGAGCGAAAAATGATTTTTCTCTTCATCTATACGTTAAACGTAACGTCGGAAGAAGTGTGCTGTGTAGTGGATCACTGAGCAATTCTAGAGCACTACTTCCGACTTAAGATTTAACAGTATAAATATTGTGTAGCCTATTAGAAACTGAAATGCACGGTTCGGGAGAATTTAAAATTAACATAACATTTTACTATCGTAGTGCACGTTAAACCTTACGTTGACAGTACTGCGCTATATTTCCACGGTGGTGCACCATATAACGCTCTACCAGGGACATTAGGTTTAACTTGCACAACTGGCATAAAATCATTTATCATGAGTTATGATTCTCGGTTTTCAACTGGCGTGACACATTGCACCATTTAATATGATTCGTTACAAAAACTAGGACTCATAACGCATAGACCCTTCTGATAAGTTAGTCTCAGTAGGCTGCAAATCCAATGGAATCTAGCGATGTTTAAAAAACATGTTTCGTTGGTGGCTGAGATGAAGGAGTTTTCAATATATTGGATAGGTTGTTATTGAATTTCCGCTTGAAAGATCCACTATTTTATATTTTCTTTCACCCATGGGCGTTCATTGTCCAGTTTGTTTATTATTCACGTTATGTTCTTTTTCAAGAATATGTGCTTTTACTCGAAATCAAATGGTTCTAAGCGCGTTTAATGGCAGCATTTTCAAGATACATTCATCTTAAAGAAGAATGTCATAAAACTTTTTCAAAACTTTTATCAGGTTTTATGAAAGTTGCGAAACGGTGTCTTGAGAGGGGAATCAAGTATCTTATAAAATTACTTAGAAGGTGAATAACACTTATAAATGATGTAGTTTCGAGTGTCCTTTAATCATTCTTAAGAACTGTTAATCAATTAAAACCCACTCAACTTGGAAAATGCCCTGATAAAACCAAATGATCTCCATAATGCTTTGATAAAACTATCATAAAACATGATTAAAACCAATTTGCATTTGAATTGTTACTTGGGCGGTGTGCCTGATACGAAGCACGGAGCCAAAACTCGAAGCTACTCTGTCATATAACATGCAAGGAGTTTTTCCTTGAGACCAGTGGTTCAATTAATGATTATTAACAGTATTGGACAAAATAAAGTGCGCTGCTTCCAAATTTCCAAAATAAATAAAGTATTCAATTAAAAAATTCATGACTATTATTGCTAATTGCTAAAATCAATACTTAGTAAAGACTGTATTCGAAGAAATTTGGACACACGCAATTGTTCGTAACTTTTTAGTGTGTGGGTAAACATTATTGAAATTTTAACTGAATGTATTTCATTGTGTTGTGTCAATTGTGTAATGAGTTTCGTAAAAATCGGTCGAGTGATTTCTGTGATGGCTTCGAATGAAGAAATAGTGCTCCATCAAAATTTGGGCACTCCCTTCGAAAACCTAAACGCTACGATGGATCGGAAAACAGCTCGGAATCGCACATTCAACCGTATCTCATGTGATCAAAACGTTCAAGGACTGTAAGACAAAGAAGCGGAAAAATGGTAGTGGCAAAATACATGGCACATAAAATCCGGAGAAGGCCAGGATGGTATTGAACCAATTTAAGCGTTATCCTAACATTTCGATCAGGGATGTTGCGAAAAAGGCGAAAGTTTCAGTTTGTGTTGTGCAGAAAACAATGAAACGTTCTGGATTCCATGTGTACAAGGTCCAGTAGGCACCAAACCGGAGCGATAAACAGAACTCGGTGGCCAAAACTCGTGCAAGAAAACTGTACAGGGAGTGGCTCACAAAACCGTTCTGCATTGTGATGGACGATGAGACCTACATTAAAGCCGACACCAAACAAATGCCAGGACAGGAACACTACGTCGCCACCTCTAAGTTGGCCGTTCCGGAGAGTGTACGGAAGAAGAAACTGTTGAAATTCACCCTAAAAACTCCTTGTCTGGCAAGCGATCTGTGGATGTGGCAAAATGAGTCAGCCCTTCATCATCTCAGGGACCGTCAACGGACAAATCTACAAGGACGAATGCCTCCAAAAACGACTTCTGCCCTTCTTGAGATCTCACGATGGCCCGACACTGTTTTGGCCGGATTTGGCATCTTGCCACTATGCCCGGCCCGTCTAAGACTGGTACAAAGATAATAATGTAGTTTTTGTACCAAAAGACGTCAACCCTCCAAACACTCCGGAACTTCGCCCAATTGAAAATTTTGGGCAATCAGGAAGGCAAAGCTCGTTAAAACTCCAAAACTGATAGAAAATGAACTTGAACTAAAGAAAGTGTGGTTAAAAGTAAGTAAGCAAGTCGATTTGATTTGATGAAAGGGGTCAAGGCAAAGGTGCGGGCATTTGGGTTGGGAGAAGAGGTTCAATAAACCAATGATGTCAAAACCTAACCATTCAGTTGTACTTTATTTCCAGAAAGTTTGAAAAGAATCGGGCACAAGGAAATTTTTTGGTGACCTATTTTGTGTGTCCAAATTTCATCGAATACAGTCTTTATGACCACCACGCGCCTCAATATAGGCTTGCAGACATCGTGGCATACTTTTTACGAGATTTCGGATGAAGGTAGAAGGTTCAAATTCATCCTGGCCTTCTCCAGAGCTTCGAATAGTTTGCCACGGTTGGTCACTTCTCCTTGTTTTGATCCAGAATAGACCACACATTTTCGAAAGGATTCAAGTCCGGGCTTTCAGGTGCCCATTCCAATAGTTTGATACGTAAAGCACTGAAGGAGGCAGTGATTTTGTGGGCGCTATGCTTGGGGTCGTTATCTCGTTGAAAAGTAAACTTATTCTGCAAACCAGCTGTCCGTGCCGTCTCCTTCGGATTTCTTTTTAAAATGCTGATTGGCAGTCATTATTTCATCTATTTTGACAATATTTCCAACCCCAGATCACACAAAGCACCACCACACCATTATGTGGCCACCTTTTTAGAACATTTTTATCTGCAAGTTTCTTTCCAGACTCGTGCCCCCTGTTTACGACCAAAGAGCTCGAACTTGCTCTCATCACTCCAGAGAACCTGTTTCCAGAATTATAATGGCTCGTCGATGTACTTTTGGGCAAAGCTGAGACGTTTGATCCTACATGAGTCATAATTAGTCTTAGATAAATGCTAACAGCAAAACAAACAAACCTGTTAACTTGCGAACCAAAGGTCGGCGTTCGGCAAAGCTTTTCATATAACCTGTTTCATGTAGTCTTCTGCGCAATGTTCTATCGGATAGGTTCAAGTTAACGTTTTCCTTGATTACACCGATAGTGATCGATGGGTTTTCAGTCACTTCCCGATCAATTCGACGATCATCATTGATTGTTGTGTTCCGTTTCCTTCCTCTACCTGCTCTGTCTGCCACACTTCCGAGATCCTCGTACTTCTTGCATAAAAGCGACTCATGCTGGCATTTTATCAAACTATTAAAATTATATGCAATGTAAAAATGTAATCATGTGGTATAAATGATATCAATTCACAATACTTTATTTTATCTATTTGAACTGTATATAACTGTGAAATATTTATTGTTTAAAACGTTATAACTATTTGAATTTAATTACATCCGATGCGTACTTTATTTTGTCCAGTACAGTAGCTGGAAGTTCGATTGAAATATGATCTTCGAAAAATTGTAAAAAAGTTTCTCATAAGCACTTCCATATGTCATAACGACAAAGAGTTAGAAAGATGAAAACAAAAAGTTAGCTTTTCCCATGGGAGCTCCCAATGTACAGTGGTAAGCTACTTTAGGCGGACATGTTTTCAATGGAAATTTGTGGTATTAGAGCTTTGATTACTTCTGAGAACTTGTTGCAAACTTATTGTTCTACAATTTGTATAAAATTATTTTTTTCTTGCATTGAACGCAAGAGTGGCGCATACTTTTTATGAGCCAATATCGTGAAATGATATGTTTAGCAAAATTGTACAAATTGTTATTATAAAAAACATCGTAGAACATATTTTTTGTCTAGTTTCAAAGCCTACTGCGATAATTCAAAATTTTAGTAAATAATCGTTTTTCGACTAAAAGTCATTCATTTTTAACTTTTATCAGCTTGCTATGTACTACAAGTTGTTTGTTTTGACATTTGCTACAATTTTGCTGAATACACCATGGTTGTAATTCTACTTGTTTTCATTTTATAGTAAATTTTCAGTTAAATTTACGCCATACTATAGGCCTAACAACATGAAATGGAGCACCTGAAAAAAAATATGGCATATCATGACTTGATTCAACACGCCTTAGAGTACGTTTAAAGAGAATTTGGGAGAGATGATATTTTTCTATCTTTTTTAAAGCTACTTTCTGTAATATACTGTTTTCAATAAAAACATACATCAGGAGCTCAAATACAATCAAAACACACAGAAATCATGGCTATCTCTGTTCAGTATATGTCAATTACCACGTGTTTTCATATAAAAACGCTTAATGGGATATTAGTTAATTTTATTAAGCTTCGAACTTCTTCAGGTAAATCACACTGTGTCTCACCACGAGTTGTACGTCTGTTGATAAGTGAGATGACGGGATTGGAGGTGAGAAAAAGCCACTTGAAAACTTCTTCTGTAAGCGTGGAGATTTCAGCGAAGCTTGTTTTGTCAATGGTTGATACGAAGGAGCTGAATGACGTAACAGGAATTTATTCACAACATTGTTACATATATTTGCGGTCGGTAAAGCGATTGAATGACTCTTTTGAAGATCAAACATGTAGTACCCCAGCTATATTGAAGCATATGTTTTCTCTTAAAGACGCTCAAATACGAACCATTGAGCTATTGTTGAATATCAGCTATAGGTTGACGTTGCCTAAGCCTTCGTGGCGTGTCAGTGAGGACAATGTGATCTTGAAGAACCGCCAGATGTCAACCCGGAGGCTCTCAAAGAAACGTTGGGATGGAGACTCAATGAGCCCCTTCAAGAGGAGGCAATTCGAATGATGGAAACATGGCTCGCCGATTTTTTAGCGAAGTAAATTTCATAAAAAATTGTAGTACAATAAGTTTGCAACAAGTTCTCAGAAGTAACCAAAGCTCTAATACCACAAATTTCCATTGAAAACCTCATGTCCGCCTAAAGTAGCTTTCTAGACCACTGTGCAATGAGCACTTCACAGGGTCAGTGCTGGGGTGTGGAAGTAGTTCGCCTCCCCGCGGTGCACCCTGGAAACGTTAAGCTCCCCTTAACGGCTAAACGAACTACAACGGAGGAAGCGCCATACGGTGCAGGAGCCAGCAGGAGGTCGTAAGCGGTCGTGACATGGGGAACAGGGACGATCCTGGGCTGCACTCCCAGACGTTCCAACCCCGGTCCAGGCTCTAGCTTTCTCGATCGGAGGAGGGACCTTACGACGCGAGGTTCGGCAGGTACCGTAAGCGGTCGGGTAGGGAGATCGCGGACGATCTGGATTGACCACCAGACGTCCCAAACCCTGCTTGGATCCAGGAGCATCTCGATCGAATCAGCGTCAGGTCGGCGAAGCTAACTACTAAAGACCTATGTAGTTAGACATAGTGGGTGCGTAAAGCACACTAGCCCCCTCCCTGAATTAATACCGAAAGGTGGTTCCGGGGAGGGCCGGGGCTCAAGGCACGGGTGGGTTTTTAGTGGGTCGAGGAGTTGGCACCCTCATCTCCACACCCTGATTTCTTCAGGAGTCTGTTTGCAGATTTTCCATACCGTCAAAAAAAAACAGGGTCAGTGCTGTTCGAGTTCACAACCATTTCACATCAGCTCGTTAAAAAACATGTTTTTTTTTTAATTATGTCATTCTTATTTTTTCCTACATATGCTTTCTCAATATTGTTAATCAACAGTTCATGGAAGATTGTTGATGACTTTTTCATGTATAAGCAAGTTTTAGAACTTTACCTTCAACGTCATTCATAAGGTTCTGCGCAGATTGATTAGTACGAGGATCTTCATAAACCACGAGGACGTTTCTGGGGGTGGGGGTTGCTTGGATGTTGATCAAAGTCTACGCTCCACACAAAATTTAAAAAAAAAATTGTATGGAGAAAAGTCTACGAGGGGGGAGGGCGGTTGGCCTGTGATTTCAAAAAATTAGTCTACGTGGTTTATGAACAGGCCCGAACAAGTCTAGACGCTCTTGTCCTTGGTTCAACTAGCGTTATGATACGAAGCAAGGTTGGGCCAGAATATTACAGAATTGTCATGTTGACGAATCATTGGCAACAGATATGTTTTCAATTAGAGGCGAATGAACTTTAAAAAAATTAAAGCCTCCCTAATAAACAAAAATGTTTTCATGCATTGATTGAAGGAAATATCTGCATTCATCGCTACATTCACGATATACGGCTTCGTAAATTTACCGCTTGATCAAATTTCCAGCCAGACTATACCTTTTTGCCGAGTTTTTCAATGAAAATTGAGGTGTCCGCCATGTCAACATCATAATCTTCAAGAATTGTGTCGTTAGTTAAATGATAAACTTCATGTTATTACAATTTGGAAAACCATACAGCTGTTTTCATTTAGTAATAGCAGAAACTCCAATGAACAACGATCCCGGCAATGCTTTATTGTTCTACTTCGCATAAGTTTTGCTGTCCATTATGATCATGTGTCATGCAGTTTCCGCTCCCGTGGTTTCACGTTAGCTGCTTGTGTAGGGCTTCTTTTTTGCTGCTTCTACTTCTTTTGCGTCTTCAGCTTCCATCTCTTTTTGGCTCGTTGGACGTTGGACTTCGAGGTGTTCAGCTTTTTGGTCAAATCGGGAACTGATGCCCCCTTTTGCCTTAGAAAAAGCTCGTTGGATTTTGTTGTCCAATTTTGAGTTCGACGCCACTTTTTTTCGGCATCTTCGAGGCAGATTCGAAAGGGGATACTCCTCTCCAAACTTTCAAATTACAATACGCATCGCTTTTCCGCCAACTTTCTTAGTGAAAACCCTGGAATAAAGCCTGCCCACGTTAAAATTCGGACACCAAAATACTAGCATCAGAAAAAACTGTACACATAATTTAACAAACACGGTTTTTTAATTTACAATAAAAGAGTTATAGGTTACGAGACGGGTTTTAAGCAGTTTATTCAGCCCCTGACACATTTGATAAGGGGCTATTCATAAACCACGTAGACTTTTCTGGGGGGAGGGGGGGTTTGGCAAAAGTCTACGCTCCATACAAAAGTTTAAAAAAATGTATAGAGGAAAGTCTACAAGGGGGGGGGGGGTGTTGAGATGTTCAAAAATGAGTCTACGTGGTTTATGAACAGGCCCTAAGGGTGTATGAATTCTTAAATTATAACTGCCAATATTAAGAAATTAATCCTTCTGCTTGCTTCTGGTCTACCTGCACATACCTTCAGCAACGAGCAATAGACTCAGAAAATTCCATAGCTACGGAATAGAGTTCCCAATCGAAGGGACTGAAGGCAATACCGATGCGCTTTATCCATGGTTAACAAAGAAGAGAGAAAACATGGGCTCTCACAAAAGCAACAGCGATGCCAAAGCTGCCGCTCAACAGCGAAGCATTATTTATCGTTGGGTACTATTGGACAGCTCCGAAACATATATATGTATTGCATATAATAGTGCCAGATGATGGACAATAAAATCATAAGCATAAATAAAACATGAAATAAATAGTGATTCCAGATTATCTAAATATGTAATAAATTTAACTCAATGTTCAACATCATATTCTGGTAACCAGCCTAGCTGTAAGAGAGAGCTGATGAAGGCATGCTCTCCGGTACACGCGATTTAATGCAAAATACACAAAGGTTAAATTTGAGCGCCCTCCTTCAGCAGGTAAGAAACTTGTGGTTTTCTAGATGATGTACTTTAAATCTTCAAAATGACAGTAATACATCGGTAATCAATTATGATTTATGCATAAAATCATAAGCTCGATAGAAAGAGCTTAGGATCTTATCATTAAAAAGGAGTTTAAGAGCTATTTCCTAACAACTGATTAAAATAGTGACCTCTGATTAGGCCGTTTCCTAGCCTATCTACATTAGAACAAGCGGGTTAAAATGTTTATCCTTTTTTATGTAAAATTCTCGAACTTTCGAGGTTCCAGGCTCCGTACGGTATCCTCAGATACGCCCGCCGTGAAGATTCTCCATCGTCTCTTGAAATCATCGGTACCATTTGCTTTTTTCTTAGTTTTGAAGAGTTTCCGCTTAACTAGAGCCCAGCACTTCTCTATTGAGTGAAGTTCTGGACAGTTTGGTGGATTGGCTGTTTTTTTGGCACTTTTTTGACCGTTCTTGTACCTTGTATCATTCTAGGGCGAATTCCGCATAGTTATAAAAGGCCAAATCAGTCCAAACCAGAGCTCGAGAGTCGTGGCTTCTGATAAACGATAGCACTTGCTTTTGCAGACATTTTTTCTCGAACAAATCCTTATTGATAGCGCCGGTAGAGACGAAACTTTTAGATTTCCAACCACAAGTACATATGACCTGCCAAATCAAAAACTTCTTCGGGAATTTGGACACATTCTTCGTCCGGAAATGTTCAGCCACGGCGTTCCTTTGCTTTGCGCTATAAAAAGCCTGACCCGGTAGCTGTTCAAAGTCTTCGAGTAAGTATGTTTCGTCGTCCATTATGATGCAAGAAAACGTTTGCAAAAAATTGGTGGGAGCTCCTTTTTTTCACGACTTTTTGCAGTGCAATGTTGATTGTCATCAAGGTTGAGCACCTTTTTCGCTCTGTACGCCTTCAGTCCTTTTGCTGCTTTACTTTTTGTACGAATGATTTTGACTTCCCAACTTTGCGAGCCACATTTCGCACAGAAAGACTGGGGTTTTTCTCAATAATAGCTACCATCTTCTTGTCCATTTGTCAGGAGCATACTTTTCGATTACCACTTCCAACCTTCCGATCGACAGTCAAGCGCTAGTCAAATGATTTGTAAACACAAAACATGGTACTCTTCGGTAGTTTTAGTTTCTTGGCAAGATCGCGTACCGATAAATTTGTGTTTTTTAGATTGTAGTTAGTTTAACCTGTATGTTTATTATAAGTTTTTTTTTCTGTGTTTGTGTGTGTTTTTTTTCGCTTTCAAAAATGTTCAAGTTCAAAGGAAACCAAAAGTTGTATAGTTTAAAGTTTTTTGACAATTAGGGATATAAAATTAATGTGTTGTGTATTCTTTAAATTCCCACCCATCTTCCTATCCGTTAAATTGTTATTCCTATTAACCTCGAGACGGCCGCGAGTAATCGGCTCTTTCCCCCTAACTTTAGTTTTAAGATACCTGATGTACACAAATATGATAACTTGGCTCTGTAAAGTTGATTCGATTGAGCCTGTACAAATAAATGATTATTAAAAAAAAAAATTTGTGTTTTGTTGCCGCTCGTACAAAATTGCGCACATATCATCGACGCTAAATTGTATGCATCACTGGTTGAAGGCTCCACATCGTGTTAAAACTATAAAAAAAAACTTAAACTGTATACTTTTTCATTAGTATTAGTGGAAATTTCATTGAAAGGCTTTGAAAAGTAATCGGATTAATCCCCTTTTATTATTCCATCAAGTTCTTGAAAAAATCCAAAAGTATGAGTAATTTCGGCTAGTAATCAACAACTGTGTCTATTTGATTGAAACTGTTGAAAACTTTTAATACCTCTGCCAGGACTCCGTTCCTCCCAGACCCGTTTACACTCCTATAATTATCGCTGTGGGCAGGTACCATTCATTCAGCATCAACTGGCAGAGTTTTATTGAGTTTTCAGCAACATGCACTCCTGGAGTGCTCTTTTGGAAGTGATTAGAAACTTGACCCGGTTGGTTTCGAGCAAATTGTTTATCGTAATCCTTTGGGGAGGGGCAGGAACACATGTTCAAAATAGATTTTTACCTCGAGAAGGATAGTGGTCTTCCATCTGTGAACGTTGGAAGAGGATAAAGGGAAAAGTTTTATGATGAAAAGCCACTAATAGCATTAGTCTTGTTTGTTCGATGAAAACATGTGTTGAAATATCGAACAATGGCTACACGTAACGGTATGAATAATAACTTATCAAGACGTTTCTATCGACACAGCGTTGAGATCACTTTGCGACTCGTTGTTGGTTCCATCTTGATGTTCGGTTCTAGACAAAAACAACATATAGCATAGACTTTACAAATAATGCTCATGTTTACAAATGGTCAACATCCTAGAAAATGTCACTTTGTGTTAACAATGAAAATGGATGAAAATAGCGCAACGAAGTTTCATTTCGAAATTCGATAATGGATCTTTCAATCTTGATTGCCGACAATAAGAGGAACCTTTCAAGTGTAGTGACAAATGTTTGATTCGAAACAAACACTTATACGGAATACTGCAGCATGAGAAGCGTAATGATGCTAGCAGGATGTGAGAAAGTTTAATTTTTGGAACAGACGTTGGGTGTGTGCTTCCTTCATAGGGTTACAGCCTTCAGCGGTATACTGGGGGTTGAATTTTGGAGATTAAAATCGTGCGCACCACAAAAAGTTGTAACACACGTAGCTTTTTGTGCCATAAGCTACTTCCCACGTGAGAGTGTCTATCATTGGAGCTAGTCAGCATACGACGTATAATAATTCTGAAATGGCGCGCAAGACCCCGTTCACGACACATCCCAAGTATCAATTCAAATGCCATTTCATTTTAGTCATGTTTTATGGTAGTTTGATTTGAGCACATAATGAACAGTGGATTCAGGGAAATTCAATGTTTTTGCAAGGTCCCGTATTGCTTACCTTACCAATCAGACTAAGGCCGGCGTGGCCTCTGCTGTACACAGAAGTTGTCTCCATTCTGTTCGGTCCGTGGCTGTCACTCGCCAGCCTCACTGTCTGCGGAGGGTCCGCAGGTCGCCGTCTACTTGATCGACCCACCTTGCTCGTTGCGCGCCTCTTCTTATTGTACCGGTCGGTTCCCATCGTAAAGGTCCCGTATTGACAAGTCAGGATTTGCCGTACGCCCGTACAAAATTCGCTCGCGCACTTGTTTTTCTTTCGTCGCCATCTTGAATACTAAACATGAAATGTAAACATCAACCGTTATCTTTCTCACCATAGACTCTCAGCTATACCTCAGCTATGATTTGTTTCATTCCTACGTGCAATATTTCAAAAGTTACAATGATTTGAAGGTGTCCGGATTAATGTGGATACAGACCTTACTACTACTAGACGAACACGCTGATATACGCCTTGGTGGGTGATGCTCGCTCGTGAATAGCATTGATGTAGACTGGTCGGAGTCGATCCCGGTGACAGAAAACGGACGCCCTGGGGTAATTATCTCCGCAGGAAGCTGGCCAGTCTGCTGCTTGTCTGGAACGGGTGAGGCACGAGCGCATTGGAGGCAGATTCTCATGACGCTGTTGAGGCCCTGTATAGGTCAATATTCTTGGCGCATGGCTGCTAGTGTCACACGGCCACCACCGTGTAATAGCCTGAGGTGGTAATGTTTGGCAACTAACCGTGTAAATAGATGGCACTGAGAATGAGGGTGGGATGTTTGGTCAAGTAAGGCTGCTCAGAAAAGCCCAATCTCCCTCCTACTCTAAGAATTCCATCCGGGTCGATAAAAGGACTCAAAATGCGCAGGCTCGAATCTTTGGAGACGCACTTCTCCTTCCCCAAGTACCTGCCATCTCAACAGGCAAAAACAACGTGTTGTACATGAGCGCGAACCAACAGCAATGTTGAGGTGGCAGACTCGTCTGTGCCTCGACCTACCGCGCAGTGGGATGTTAGGCAAAGGTAACGTCCTTGGTTCGAGTACTACTTTACCCATGCCCTTCCGCAATATTTTAATTACTTCTGTTCTATTTCCAATCTACCGTACACTGACGGAACATTCAACACTTTCTCTTCATATCTTTCATTCTAGCAAACATTACTGTCCACTCTTGGGGCCTCATGGCGGTGAGCGAACATCTCCTTCTACACCGAAATTTTCGCCTTCTCGAGAAGAGAAGCATCCTTTTTCACCCGCTTGGGGAAACAGATGAGAATGTAAGAAGCGAGAAACTATTATACGCAACGGCGATTTATAATTTTCCGAGAGCATGAGTAGCTGATAAATCGTTTCTTATGCAAGAGAGAGGATAATGAATTATCGACGGAAAAGGAGAGATGAAAATGTGAACGGTTCGCTACTCATCGACAGACTGCTTGAGAGAGAGCATGGTTTGAACCCAGCTGAGTGAGAATTTCGATCTCTGTTTTGATTTACTAACTGAATGAACAGAACTGAGCGGTTCCATATCATTTCAGCAACGAGTAATTTTCATATTTTTTGATTTGCATGAAACCTTGCATACAAGTTTTTGGGGAAGATAAACGCCGTTTTGCATACTTGGTTCGCCATTTTGAATCTAGCCTTACTTATGAGAAGGGCCTATGAAAAATGCACATGATATCTTCAAAAAACTGTATCTCGGAAACGGTTTGTCCGATTGGTTTGGTGTCTTGGGCGAAGTTTTAGACAATTGTTGATGCTATATAGAAAAAATATGCACGGTAAAAAAAAAGTTTGGTTTTTGTGTTTTGAACTAAAATATAGATTTTCGCTTAAAAGTGACCTGTCAATAATTTTTTATTTATTTTTATGTTATAGCTGACTTAAAATGCTATCTAGTGCACAGTAAGTTGTTCTGGAGAAAAATAGGTTAAAATAAAAAAAAAAATTAAAAAAAATAACAATTTTCAAAAAAGCTATTAAAAAAAGTCAAAAAAGTTTGTCACCCTAAATTTATAGAAGTACATCAAATTTGCAAGCAAAAAGTAGCTCGATAATATTTTTCTAAGATGCACCGTTTAGAAGATATTACTGATTTAATATTCATTTTTTGATAATTTAATAAGTTTTGGCCCTTTTCGGATGTATTTCGTGTTTTTTCAGTTTCAAAAGTATTTTTTTCGGAAAGATTGGAAAATTTTGAGTAAAAATGACACTGACAGCTTAAAGATTCGAGTGAAATTCTCTGCCTTAAAAGTATTTTGAAAAACAAGTTACAAAATCCCACTATCAGGAACAATGATTTCTTCCAGTTATTTTTGGTGTATTGTGTTGAAAATGTGCATTCAACTCTTGCATATCGCCTAACAGTTTAATCCATTTAAACTGGATGTGTTTATACTGTGCATATTTTCTCTCTATTGCCGAACATCGAATCACAGACATCAAACCGATGAGACAACTCGATTTCGAGATACACCTCTTTGAGAACTGCAAATGCAAGCTCCTCAATTAGAAATATTCAATAGAGCGAATTAAGCTTATTTTTCAGGGATGGTGATTGTGCGCAATAAAAAATAACATTATATGTTGGATATCATCAGTTTATTTTTATTCCTGTATTTTTATAAAATTATTGTTTACACAACTTTCTTAACAATATCGAATATTTTGGCATCATTGTCAGGACAGTTTGAATAAAGCTTTGCCTTTATTGTATTTTCTGATAGAGGAAGAAATGAGTGGAATTTTTGAGTTCCTTGAATTGTTTTTGCATTATTATATTGATTATTTAGCTGCAAAGACATATTTTCGTATTCTTCTGTAGTATAATAACAAAATGACAACTTTGTAAGTTCTTCTTCTTTTCGTTTGTTTGCCCAATTAAACAACTCTCTTGCAGTCTTTATCGGGTGTTCGCGTTCTTTGGCTGAACTTGCTCTGGTAGCCATGCGTTTTATCGTACCTCCAATAGCATCGCATGGACCTTTTCCGTGCGATGTTGCGAAGAAATGCCATTCAGCGTCAATACCATACTTTGACTTAAATTTACAAAGGCTAGAAAAGTTTTTTTCGGTTTTTATACTGTGAAGCAGCACAATCTGACATAAAATAAATTTTTTTTATGTTTTTATTTTGATCAATTTGTAAAAAGTTTATCATTTTATCAATAAACAAATTAACAGCGACTGAATCATGTCTTAGTTCTTCAGAAATTATAATGAAGCTAAAATGTTTAATTTGCATATTTTCAGTATAATATATTACGAAAGGATGGATTGTGGCCTGTTGCACGTTCCAATGGTGTGATTGAACTTCATCCTGCAAAATGAAGCTGTAATTTTCAGAAAAGTCACAAATAGCTAAAAATTCATCATCTTGCGAGTTTTGTTTTGTAGTTTTCAAAAAATTGGATTGTTCGGTTTTTACAAAATCATGCGGAATCAAACTTTCTAATTTCTAAATGAAACAAACTCATCGGTTTGCTTTACAATAGTTTCTAAATCACATCTGTCAGTGGTAACCCATTGCTCGAATGAAAGCTTTTCAACAAAGTTTTCTTCCAGTTGTTTCAATAAACTGTCTTCTAAAACTGAGGTATCTGGGCTGTTTTTACATCTTCGTAGATGGCAATGAGTTGTCTTATTTTCGCAAAGTAATCTATTCGTTAATGTTTTTAGATCATTCAAGACATTGTATTTTTTTAAGCTATGTAGAATTAAATTGACATTTTCATGCGTAGTGCAAACGCAAACATTATGTGTTCCTGTGATAATCAATAGTTTACATTGCCTTGGCCGGAGGCTTGCAAATGATGAGAACCCTATTTTTACATTGACGTACATTTCATTAAAGCGATTAAAAGCTTCTCTCAATGTAATCATTCACAATCTTTTCTGAACAGCTAATCTCTTATTTCCTGTCTTTACGCTAACAAAATCTCTTTGGCCTGGCATTGCACGGCTAATATCATCGTCCTCAAAAAAATTCAAAACCAGTTCATACTTGTTAGCACCTTTTCAGCACAACGCACCAAAAATCACTTGAAGAAATCATTGTTCCTGATAGTGGGATTTTGTAACTTGTTTTTCAAAATACTTTTAAGGCAGAGAATTTCACTCGAATCTTCAAATTGTTAGTGTCATTTTAACTCAAAATTTTCCAATCTTTCCGAAAAAAAATACTTTTGAAACTGAAAAAGCACGGAATACATCCAAAAAAGGCCAAAACTTATTAAGTTATCAAAAAAATGAATATTAAATCAGTAATATCTTCTAAACGGTGCATCTTAGAAAAATGTTATCGAACTACTTTTTGCTTGCAAATTTCATGTACTTTTATAAAATTAGAATGACAAACTTTTTTGACTTTTTTTAATAGCTTTTTTGAAAATTGTAATTTTTTTTTTAATTTTTTTTCATTGTAACCTATTTTTCTCCAGAACAACCTACTGTGCGCTATAACATGTGCAGCTATAACATAAAAATAATTTAAAAATTATTGACATGTAACTTTTAAGGGAAAATCTAGATTTTAGTTCAAAACAAAAAAACCAAACTTTTTTTTTACCGTGCATATTTTCTCCATATAGCACCAACAACTGTCTAAAACTTCGCCGAAGGCACCAAACCAATCGGACAAACCGTTTCCGAGATAAAATTTTTTGAAGATATCATGTGCATTTTTCATAGGCCCTTCTCATAAGTAAGGCTAGATTCAAAATGGCGAACCAAGTATGCAAAACGGCGTTTTTCTTTCCTAAAAACTTGTATGCAAGGTTTCATGCAAATCAAAAAATACAAAAAAATAAAAACTTGAAAAATTTCCCACTTGTTCGTGGAATCGCTCAACTGCTAAATATACAGGGTGTTAACGATCTGACAGAGCGCTGCATATGGAAATGACTCAATGAAAACCTCCCTAGGATTCGATCACCTGCTAAGCCCCCGTGGAGCAACCCAGAACTGCTTAGGTTGAAACGTGGGTGAAACGCTAAACAGAAGATACTTCGGAAGCAACGCTCGATCAACAGGCTTTCAAATTTGCACGTGATGCATACCACTAGTGAATGCTAGTCTTTAAAAATCACATATTATGCGGGTACAATTCGGCTTGAGTAGAAATCCAAGAAGTTTCTGGAGTTTTGTGAATTCTAAGAGGAAATGCTCTTCCTTCCCGTCAAATGTATTTTTATACGAATCAAAACCATCTTCTACTGAAGAATCGTGCAAACTGTTTGCCAAGCAGTTTACGTCTATGTTCTCCGCTGGCCTCACCTCTCAAGAAGAAGCTGAAAAGCTAGGCTGCTTCTAGGAAACTAAAAAGCTCGTATTAACCCGGGCCTGATGGTGTATTGGCTGTTATCTATTGTCGCTGTGCTGCCTCCTTAGGGACTCCTCTTGGCCACATCTTCAACAAATCGTTAGAGCAGCAGAAGTTCTCCGCTGTGTGGAAACATTCTTTTATGTTCCCCGTGTTCAAGAAAGGAGATTAAAGAAATGTGAAGATCTACAGATGAACTACCAGTCTTTCTGCGGGATCGAAGCTATTCGAAATAATCGTTAGTAATGTTATTCTGAGTTGTATCAAACAATACATTTCAATCAATCAACATGGGACCGATCACTCTGTAACAACGAACCTTCTGGACTTCACTAGTACCTGTATTACGCAGATAGATAGCCGCTTTTGACGTCATTGATCCCGT
The DNA here is from genome assembly GCA_034211315.2 of Aedes japonicus. Taxonomy (NCBI): domain Eukaryota; kingdom Metazoa; phylum Arthropoda; class Insecta; order Diptera; family Culicidae; genus Aedes; species Aedes japonicus. Next base: position 62,729 of record JASCZW010002728.1, on the reverse strand, counting down.
CTAGGTGCATCAGAACGACTTGTGGTATGGCTGGAAAGCTGCTAGACAGGTCGTATTTTAAGCTTAAAGCCTAGTTCAGCTGTTTCTAATACGTCTAATAATGATTCAGGCGCACCACAAGGCTGTAGACTGGGGCACTTGTGTACGTGATTTTTTTTAAATTTATTTATTTATTTTCCGTCGGCCTATTTTCTCACATGGTGACAATCACCGGCGCCAGGAAGACGACTCCACCACCTGGACCCTACCTAACGACTCATGACTATGAGCCGGGACCAACGGCTTTACTTCCCTTCCGAAGAAAGACGTGACCAGATTTTTTGGCCTCAGAAAAACCACCGACTTCGACTGGGATTGAACCCAGACCCACTGAGGTGCCAGTAGCGGTCACGCTCACCACTACACCACCGACGCTGGCTGCTTGTGCACGTGTTCGACCGGTTCTTGAAAATGCTGCAGTAATTTGGACTCCGTATCAACTGTCATGTGACCTCATACTTGAACGTGTTCAACGTGAATTCATACGCATTGCACTCAGAAGCCTACCCTGGCATAATCCTTAAGATCTTCGTTTCCCGAATGATTCCAGCCTCGAGATCTCCGTTTCCCGAACGATTTCACCCTCTATGACTCGACACGCTACCCTTATCGCAAAGATAGAAACGGTGAAATCGAAGCAGCTGCACTTCTGTGACATTATGTGTTCGCAAATTTTCGTTAATTGATGACGTCTTCGACTTTGGAGAATCTTCTAGATCTTTTAAAAATAGAATAACTGCGTCAAGACTGCTACAATCTAAAGGGCAATACGGTCAAAATTTGGTCAATATCAACTTGACGTATTTCTTTCAATTTTGCATTTAAAAAACCTGAACACCCCTCAATTTGAAGGTGTGCGTGTGTAGAATGTTGCTCCTATTTTGATTTTGGAATTCACTCTTCAGTTGTCAAAATGCCGTCCATGCAAGAAGAGCAGCGTATCAAAATTTTGCTCGCGCATCGCGAAAATCCGAGCTACTCGCACGCACAATTGGCAAAATCGCTAAAAGTTGCCAAATCAACCATTACAAATGTAATTAAAGTGTTTGGGGAACGTTTGTCGACAGCCAGGAAGTCTAGATCGGGGGGAAATCGAAAACCGGAAGCCGCTGAGACGACAAAGAGAGTTGCCGGTAGTTTCAAGCGAAACCCTAACCTATCTCTCCGAGATGCCGCAAGTAAGCTGGGTGTATCGTCTACAACCGTGCATCGAGCCAAAAAACGAGCCGGACTATCGACTTACAAGAAGGTAGTGACTCCAAATCGCGATGATAAACAAAATACTGGCTGTACACGACGATGCTGACGAAGTTTGACTGCGTGGTAATGGACGACGAAACCTACGTCAAAGCCGACTACAAGCAGCATCCGGGACAGGAGTTTTATACGGCAAAAGGAAGGGGAAAGGTAGCAGATATTTTCAAGCACACGAAACTGTCAAAGTTCGCAAAGAAATATCTGGTTTGGCAAGCCATCTGTACCTGTGGCTTGAAAAGCAGCATTTTTATAGCTTTTGGGACTGTCAACCAAGAAGTTTACGTGAAAGAGTGTTTGAATAAACGTCTGCTGCCTTTCCTGAAGAAACACGGTTGTTCCGTACTGTTTTGGCCGGATTTGGCATCTTGCCATTACGGTAAAAAGGCCATGGAGTGGTACGCCGCCAACAACGTGCAGGTGGTTTCAAGGACAAGAACCCTCCCAACACGCCAGAGCTCCACCCAATTGAGAAATACTGGGCTATTGTCAAGCGGAACCTAAAGAAGACCAAAAAACTGCTAAGGACGAGCAGCAGTTCAAGGCAAACTGGCTTTCTGCGGCGAAGAAGGTGGACAAGGTGGCTGTACAAAATCTGATGGCAGGGGTCAAGCGTAAGGCCCGGCAATTCGGATTTGGAAAAGCGGAAGCCTAACTGAATATTTTTCCTGAATTTTATACTAATTGAACTTGAAAAAGAAATTTAATTTGTTTTTTTAAATAAACGATTTCACCGATTTACACGCGTTTTCCCTTGACCAAATTTTGACCGTATCACACTTTAGGATACAATAATTTTAATACATTCCTGTAGAGTACGGTCAGATGAATTACACATAATAAAATATCATTGGGGTGATGTTGAAAACACCACCGTTTGGCACAGACTACTTTAAACCGTTCGATTAGTATCATTAGTTTCGCTGCGGAATATTGCAACGCAGGTATTAATAGCGTGAGTGTGCATTATACTTATGATAGACATACAACGCTGACCGATGTACTAATTGTGAAATATTTTAATTCAGAACCGAAAAACACGAACTAGACTAAAGGAGTACAACGCTATATGTCTGTCCCGGGCATTAGATAGTGAGGGTTATTCCGAGAGTCGAAGTGACGTTTGTCACTTGGTGAAGGGAGAAAAGTCACCTGTTGTGCCGTGACTCTTTTGCAGGTAAGAAAATTTTATTGTACACTCTTTCAAAAGAATTTAGTGGCCCCGAAAACGGCTGTTTGGTCTAAATGATGACACGACCTCGAGCTTAAGGCCATTCTCCAGCGTCTTAACATGTGTTTAGCAACGCATAACCTCTGGCTGCCTTCAGTATCACCCGAAAACCACGAGCTCGCTCAGCACCTGTACATGGTTTCGGAAGATTATGTTCGATCTTAATAAGCTTCCGAAATTTGCGCATACGGTTGGCATCAATACGACTAGGAAATGGCACTTATTCTCACTTCCACTGTTTCTCAAAGCTTATTTCTTCCTAGAAGTAATATTCTATCCAACATGAATCGATAACACAACATAATAACTATACATAACAGTTGATGGGGTATGGTTGACTCACCAGGCAAGCGGACGGCGGGGGAAACATTACGGGCAATCAACGCGCAAAAAAACTTTATAAAGGCGGCTGTTTTTCGGGAGCAAATAAAACAAAAATGGACCGAATGCTTTCACTGTTCAATTCGTAATGCTGTATGAATAGGATGGTATACAAACTTGGTGGCAGAAATTCAATAGAATGCTTCTATAGGTTTTTACAATGCAGTGGAATACAAAAGTGAAAAGATGTGATCACTTTAGACGAGCATACCAAAAGATGCATGTCATTTAGAACTGTCTGCATGAGGGATCTGGCTTACACAGAAAAAAATAATTAATTTTAACAAGCGTGTAAAATTTCGCTTCGTTTAATTGCAAGCCAAAGGAAACGTAAACAATGTTTGCATTTAACAATGTTTGCAATCTTGCATACAACAGGCTTGATTCAGGCGTTATCTGACTTAAATTTACATGAAATATCCTATAATTTTCTGTAAAAATCTAGCATTCCCTTTATGTGCATTAGATAGCGCAGAAAATTCAATGTTTCTTTTTATCTGTGTAGCTGCTATAATTTAAATGACTTAGTTTTAATTCCAATCAACAGTACTCATTGGAATTTGCATGGAATGTTACTTCGAAATATCAGGTTCGAGAATCAGAACGATTTGTAAATTGTACACAATGGTCAAGTTAGGCAACAAAAAGTAAACTAATATCTTGGGAAGTAACGTTAGACAAATTCAAATTACATGAACTCTCTCAAAAGTGAATTGGTCGTCCTGAAAAAGACGAATTTGAAATGGTCCGCATTTGAATTGAAACCATCTTGGTCTACTTAGCCTCGATCTAAATTTAGCCTGGCAAACAAAACTACAAGACATAACCTTTTATTTTCATTAATTCTAATGGTTTCAAATTGTTAACGGATAATGGTTGATATTTAAATTGCCCTGTCCCCTGGGTCTAGTGATGGGGGCAGGGCTCTCCAAGCTGCCATCTATGGCAATTATGCTACATCTAATGACATTGCTCGGGCTGATGGTGCCTCATTTTTCAGATCGCTACAAAGAAAAAAAAAATAGTTTTAACAAGCGCGTAAAATTTCCTCTCGTTTAATATCAACCAAAAGGAGGCGTAAACAGCGAAGTTGTATGCAATCATCCATACAACATACAAAAATGTTTGTAATCTGTCATACAAAAGGCTAGTTGCAGGCGTTATCTGACCTCAACTTACATGAGATATATAAATAATTTCTACCAAATCTAGCATTCCATTTACGTGCATTAGAAAACGCATAGAATTCAATGTTTCTTTTTATCTGTGTACCTTCCGAGTGCTCTGCTCCCTCATTGACAGCCCTTCTGTACTACTAGAATGTAGGTGGTATCAACAGGTCGCTCGCCGAGTACCAGTTGACATGCAGTGACACATCCTACGATGTTTACGCCTTCACGGAAACCTGGCTTAATATCAACACATTATCGAAGCCACGCTTCGACGACACGTATTATGTCTACCGGTTACACCGATCGTCACTCAATAGCAACAAGAAATCTGGTAGAGGAGTTCTTCTTGCCGTGCACTCAAAATTCGAATTTTGCATTCTGAATCCTCCCGAAAACTCGATGGTTGAACATCTTTGGGTGGTGATATCCACTAACACCGGGACTCTGTTTATCTGTGTGGTCTATATCCCTCCCGATCGCGACAGCATCCTTATCTAAAACCACGCTTTTTTTTTGGATTGGATCGAGTCACAAATGCCCATCGTCAATCGTGGGAGATTTTAATCTCAGCACGATTTCATGGCATATCGATACTAACGCTTCCGCAATCCAAACAATTCCTGTTCGTCATTCAGACCAGCATTCAGCAAGTTAATGGCATTCCGAACGCGAATATCCGTTAGCTGGATCTATGTTTCTTTAGCGAAGAATTTGGTCAAAGATGTTCCGTAATTAATGCTCCGACACCGCTTGTCAAAAGCTGCAGAAATCATTCTCCTCTGCTACTGATACTGATGTTGAATTCTAAGTACAGCTTCCATGACAACAGCGAAAAAGTTTATTATGACTTCACCCATGCCGATTTCGAGGAAATGAATAACTTTCTCGCTGGCGTGAACTGGAACACGACCCTTGCAATTGGGGATGCGAATTTTGCTGCTTCATATATGTGTGGAATTTTGCTGTACGTCGTTGATCAATTCCCGCCTAAGAAACTCAACCGTAAGACCTCCAAACCTGCTTGGTCAAATTCCGACCTTAAACATTTGAAACGAGTTGAAAGGGCTGCTCTGAGGAAACACAGCAAATATCACACCGATTCTACAAAGACTAACTACGCACGCGCCAACGACGTCTCACAAACACCTCAATAGCAGCTTGAACAACTCTCATCAGTCTCAGTTGAAGAGTCGTCTCAAAACGAAACCGAAGAGCATTAGGCGGTTCTTGAATGAACAACGGAAGGCAACCGGCTTACCCTCCATTATGACTGGCGGAACTCATGAAGCTGACTCTGTCGCGGATTTCGCCAATTTGTTTCGTACGCATTTCAGCAGATGAGCAGGTGATTTCAACCGGGAAGCAAATGAAAAACTCAACTGGATGTGGTCCTGATGGCGTTCCTTCAATTGTCCTGAAGCATTGTCTTAACACACTCGTTTCGTCTCTGGCTACGGTCTTCAATTTGTCATTAACTTCCGGTGTGTTTCCCGAATGCTGGAATGAACCGTTTGTTTTTCCAATACACACAAAGGGATGCAAACGATCCGTGGCTAACTATCGTGAGATTGCTGCACTAAATGCTGTATCCAAGTTATTTGAACTAATTGTTCTCCAAAGGCTGGTCCATGACTATTCACAGACTATTTCTCCTGATCAACACGGTTTTATGCTCAACGGCGACCAACCTTACCGTATTTAAATCGTTCATCATCCGTGAAATGGAACGCGGTCATCAAGTAGACGCCATAGATACAGATCTCTCTGCGGCCTTCGATAAAATGAACCATCATATTGCAATTTCCATATACGACAAAATGGTGATTCACAATCAATTGTTGAACTGGCTCTGCTTATACCTGACTGGTAGAACTATGTATGTGAAGATTAGAGATTATGCCTCGTCCACCTTTTCAGTAACATTCGGCGTTCCGCAAGGCCCATCCCTTTTCCTGTTATATATGAACGACGTGAACTTGGTCCTTAGATGCCTGAAATTATCCTACGCGGACGACCTAAAACTGTACTACGCCACAAAATGTCCAGAAGACGCCCATTTTCTTCAGCAGGAACTACATATTCGATGACCGGTGCCGGATCAATAGCATGTCCTTAAACGTATTCAAATGCTCAGCTATCACCTTTGGCCAAAAACCCTGGAATTGTTGGAAGAGAGGCTTATGGTGGCCAAAGCGTGTTTCGTTGGTGATCTCTTTCAGGGAAACATTGACTGTTCCACTTTACTTGGTCTCCTGAACATCAACACTCGGCGGCAAACACGAAGCAAACACTGTATATAGCATGTGTAACGTTTTCAACAGCTATTAAAACGTGCTTTATTTTAAGATATCCCGTGATGTTAATAAGCGTTGATTCCGAAGATGTATGTGTTAATTGTTGTAGGTAGTTCAGTCTTATGTTGTCATTGGGATGAACATTTTTATCTGTTGACGAATCTTTAGTATGTAATAAATTGATACGCGGGAAAATCTCCATACAACCGATTGATGTAAACATCTTGAAAATCTATTGAACATTTATTAAGTTATAAGCGTTTGATGCACAGCCTGTTTTTTTGTAAACATGCGTGACGTAGATCTCCAAAAACAACAATTTACAACAGCAGCAAATCACAAGATGGAATGTTTATTTTCGGTAATTGGTATAGTTTTAAAAAGGTTTCGGCTGAAAAATGCCTTTTTGTGCACTAAAAGGATGCGGAAAAAAAACTTAACTTGCTTTGTTATCATTCGCTTGTTTATGTAGTTTTACGTCACTACCCGAAATCATAGATTGTTTACACATTTTTCGTTACTAATACCGACAAACACCCTGCTCTTCGCCACCTGTATAGACCTCATTGGTTCGGCTCAGTGTCTTTCGCCTGCCTGCAATCGAACAATAGTCAGTCCCTTGGAAGTAGAAATAAAAAGTTTTGAAGTGAGTAAAAAGGTTAAAGTTTTTCTTAAAATAAAGTTCGTTGCCATTAATTCGTGATTTGTTTTTGAGTCGGAAATCGCGTGTGATTGATACGGAACAAAAGGATTGAGAATTTGGCGTTAATTGTTGCTGCTGCGTTCCAAGATTGGCCTCCGGAATATCGTAATTGCGCCGGGCGTTGTTTCTGTTTGCTGTGCTGGTGCACCGGATTTCAGGTACGATTAACCTATTTCCCATCCCCTGGTCAAACACTCCCTTTATATTCGAAAGTTGCATTCAAATCAACCAATTAGTCTACCAAAAGCTTCTGGCGGACACTGTTGCTCGTTAAGCACATGTACATTTAGATGCAAAGCAATCAGCGCTTCAACAAATTTGGCCATGGTCGCATAGAGCGAAAAAGACTTTGGAGCTCTCTGGCAGACTTTTGCTGAGATATTTAAGAGACATCAAGTCATACACATCACTAAATCATCTTAAAACTAGTTAAAACCATCTCAAGAGTTGATGTACTTCGTCGACAATTTCCCGCGGTTGAGAAGTGTGTTAAAACAGAGCAGGACATTTTCAGTCATTGATGTCAATATTAGCCACTGCATTAGTGCACCTACATTTTTCTTGTATGTATTTCGTTATCTCATAAAAAAACACTATGAAGTTATGACAAAACCATAAATCACGGATAATTTTGCCTCATTCTGTGTAAATATTAAAATTTGTTTATGAATCAAATCCTTGTCCACATGCTTTTGGTTCAAATGCCAAAAGTTCATCCACGGGCAAAAGGAGCATAAACTAATCTTTCTACCATCTATGCTCCCAACGATAAAGAACAAATTATCACACTGTTTAACTCTACATGGAAGCGTTTGGTACGGGAGGTCCACGCTTTCTTCCTTCCCTTGATTCAGAGTAGTAGAGCGATTTTAGATCTTTCTGGAATCGCTCTATTTCTTTGAATCCTCTCTGCGGCACATACTACGCAGTTGGCCTGGCCGATGACAAGAAAAATGATGTATTCAAGAAACCATCATTTTCCAGGATGCCTTCAAGAATTGGCTGCGTTAGTGTGAGATTAGATTAGATTAGATTAGAATCAAATCCTTGTCCACATGCCCCGAATGCATTATTATTAAATTTTTTTAACTGTTTAGCTTTTTATTTTTATTTTTTTCGAATGATTAAGGTAGGTTTGCGTATAAATCATGTGCTGCTACTAGCCTGTAAATAAATCAAACATCTATTTTTTACATTTAACTAATTATGTTTTTTGTTGTTGCATGACACACGTCTTAGAATTGGAATAATCCTTCTTATCAACATGCAACCCTAGGAGTGGAAGGCAATTTCTGCTAGGACCAAAGATGTGAAGAAAAAGTATCGACAGGTCCGATAGAGCTCGGCACGTTTTGAAAATTGAATAGAAGTAGTTTTGAAATTGAGCGTAGGGCTTTTGTTAGGCAGTATTTCGAAGCAAACGCACACACTTTGCCACACATCCCCATGCAGGGTAGGTTAAGGCAGGAACGGATTTGCCATTTTGACTGAACACTGCAGAATTTTAGATAAGATGTGTCCTCTTTGCTCTTTCATTGTATTCTTTCTACGAAAAGTAAACTGCGTTCTTACTAATTTTCTTTCCTAATTGTCTCAGACTGTATGACAATTTCAAATTGAGTTCCATTTGCTGCTTTTGACTGCTGAATTCGCAAATGGAAACAATTTATTAAATCCCGTTCCTATGGAAAGCCTTGAAGGACATTTCGCCTGCTGCAAATTGTAAGTAATCGCTCAAGTAATACGCATAAATTTGCTCCCGTGCAAAACCACTTTGTATCATCATTCACTCGAATTCGGCGCCAACAGTTGTTTTCCAAAGCTCTGAGAAAAATTCCTCAACCTGGACATGGCCAAATTTGAATACATAGTAATCCTACGCATAACTCTCACAGATAGAAAATCTGTCGCATTATTCTCACTTCGTGTGCTTGGATTTTCAGCAGACTTTTCCTCCCTCGAGCAGGTTTGAACAACGGAACACAGTGAAAAATATGATCCTCTCCCGGGAAAGACGCCTTCCATGTCATGTCGGGTGAAAGCAGATTATGGTTAAGGTTATGAAAAGGCAAGTAAGTGATGTGACCCGAAGACACACATCGCTTCTTTGCCAGTTTCAGCATGGAATTCACTTAAAACAAACAACTGGCCACGCTTGAACCGTTTATTATTTTCGTACACATGCCACGCTGCTGGCAAACTGGCTGTTTGTTTTCCTGCTACGGGATATCAAACACATCCCATTCTCTTGTTATTGTTTTCTATCCTTACTCTGTCCTCTTCTAGCGGTTTCTTAGAAGCAGTGGAGCAGAAACCTCCCCATTCCAGCAAGGGGGTTTTATTTTACAAGGCATTTTTATTTTTTTTATTTTCTTCATCAAAATACGGTTCGTCCCTACTCTATTACATCTCTAATGCTATGTATACTTCACATAGACGACGACCGACCGACCGACCTACCGACAGCGGCTACATCATTCAAACGTTGTAGAGAATCGGCATGTATTTCATTCTGCATTCTGCTAGGCATAATATTAATATTCCATACAGTTCCGAATGCTACTTGCTATCTATCATTCACATGATGTCCTTTGTTGGCTCAGTGAAATCCGTATTCATGTTCCGAACTCAATTGGAAGGTAAATTGAGAGTGTACATGATTGTTGCGGCAGAAGATGAATGGTGTTCGTTGATGACAATTTCCCATAGAACCAGTCATCTTCTCCGTTTCGATAGATTCGTATTAAAAATTATTCTCATACCATTACACTTATGCTATCCTACTAATCAACAATTATCTAACATGGAGGGATCAAGAGTAAACCTACATAGATGTGAAGATTTTTTCTAACGAAAAATCGTTCCTTGAGCGGAAAATATTTTCCGCTCAGTGACAAGAATTCAAATAAATAAATAAATAAATAAATAAATCAATAAATAGATAAATAAATAAATAAATAAATAAGATAGTTGAAAGTGGGGGAAGTTACAAAATAAATAATTACAGGCACATTTCTTCCTTCTTAATTTAACTCCAGTTGGTAGCCACCAATCTCTTAGTGCTATAGTTTCTTGTTCCTAAAGCGGCATTCCGCTTCTTTTCGTGTTTTTCTACATTCTCTACTAGCGCACAAACTAACAAACTGTGAAAGCTGGAAGGATAAAAGTTTTTCAACATGGAAGTATATCCAATTTCGCTCCTAGACAGGATTCCATTTAAAAATCCATCATCCCTTCCAGCTGTGATTCCTGCTGCCTCTCTTCTCACTGCGTCCTTCGGTAGGGTTTCCAGTCCAGTGGAGAGCTTGAATCACCAGTTTGGCCTTTCCTATGATGATCTTTTCGTCACTTTGCTTGTTTGTTCGTTTGTTCCTGAAATCCCTTTGCGTTCGTTTTTCCGAGGCTAATGCCGGCCACCCTATAGCTTGCGTGCCTGAACCAGTTTGTTGATTTCGCTGAAATATGCTCACCATGGCCGGATTTGAAAGATCCTGATAGTTGCCACAGTCTTTGTGCACCCGCTCGCAGTTGACGCCGTCCTGGCCATCCTTGGCCGCTCGCTGCATCTCTGAAGAATCGCAGAATGTCCGGATTGTCGTTGGTCGGTTTGCGCAGTTCGTTCAGTTCCCTGTGGTACGAAAGACGAAAGAAAAGGAATAATGTTTAAGGCAAAATTTATGCATTAAGGGTTGTTGCGATAGACGTCACTGGATATTAGGTTAACTTATGGTAAAATGTACAAGGACCTCTTCAAGGAACTGATCAATTGTATCTTTCAATTTTAACAACCCTTCCGTGATGTGAGAGATGTTTAGGGAATGAGTAATCTTCCCTGCATGCAAGCAATTTACGAATTCCATTGTTTGTCAGCTCTAAGAGTGTTATTTCAACACCTTCCCACCCCTCCACTCTAGTAAATTCCCTGCCATTGTGTCCCTTATAGGCCCAGCTTGCTATTGCTATCAACCATCTGCGCCTTAGTCCGGGAAGGGGCTATAGGAATCGAGAATTTGATGGCAGCCGCAGCCATGAGCAGAATTATTAACTTAAATAACCTTACCTGCCTGCCCCTTTCCAAAGCCAGCCACGAGTAATTGCTCCCTATTTACTTACAACAAAAAGCAATGGATTGTAAATAAAAATATTGATTATCGGCTCCTTAAAATGTAACAGCCTTAGGGAACGTCCATTAATTACGTCACGCAAAAAATGACTTTTTATAACCACCCCCCCCCCTCTTGACACCTTTTTTGTATGGACCTTCAATTTTTTTTTTTGTATGGATCGTCACGTTTTCCCAACCCCCTCCCCCTTACTGCGTGACGTAATTAATGGACCTTCCCTTACACATTATCGAAAAAATTAAAAAAAAACCTTCTGATTGATCACAAATATTCACTTGACTTAGATAAGCTCATTAGTTCAATAAGTTTTCCAAACGTTCTTTGGAAAACATTACTGAAATATCAGTTTATTACTGACTAAAGTGCTCTAAAAAGCGTTTTACGTAACTTGCTGGTAAAATAGCCCGCTGCATGGAGTACAATGCGTCCTCCATAATGCTGTTCCCATTCAACTCTAACTTATGTTGATTGCATACCGGTAGGCGCTGTTTGTGTATTTTTATTTCAGAACCGTTCCAAGCAACAGCACGAAAAAAGAGAGAAGATGCCAGCACCCTATCGCACATAATTTGAGTACATAATGACGAACTGTTTTTTCATGGAACTGGAGTAGGCTACGGTTCGAATTTGACGTATCGTTTTGTTTGTGTTTTGTAAAATTTCCAAATATTACTCGCTTTTAACTTTAACTTTTTATTTTTAAGTTGTTGAACCTAAAGTGCTATCAAATATTAGTTTTAGTGCGAAACTTTTCCTCGAAGATTAATAAATTATTATCCAGAAGAGAGAAGAATTGCTACGAGGAAATCACAGCTTAGGGAACGTCCATTAATTACGTCCAGCAAAAATTACTTTTTATGACTTTTTTTGTATGAACCTTCAATTTATTATGCATGGATCGTCATGTTTTCCTTACCCCCCCTTACTGCGTGACATAATTGATGGACCTTCCCTTAGTAGTATATTTTTTAGTTATTTGAACTGAGCGAATCGTGTGGGCTTCTTTCAATGTCGGACTGAGCTAATGGATCATGGTTCATTTTCCATCCGGGATGCTTGGGTTGAAAACTTAAAAAACATTTTCAGTGAGCTAATTGAGCTGAAGAGCCTTGGGTTAGTTTTTTGGCGTGACTCAGTTCCGTGAAAATCCCATAACTGATGGCTTTGGGTGGAGGGGCGGTTGTGTTGTTTTGTCACAGTAACTTTTCCTTGGATGAGGTATTCTGAGAATTCAAATTGTATGTTAGCATTTCTGCTCACTGGGAGGTTGATTTTGTGTCCCCAATGATGACCATTCTCTTGTGGGGGTCCGGATTTGGTGTTATTGCTAAGTCCGTCGCTCTTACAATACGGTACACGGATAAAAAGAAACATTGAATTTCCTGCGTTACCTAATGCACCTATAGGGAATGCTAGGTTTAGCAGAAAATAATGGGAATGCTGTAATGTGTTAATACGAGAACACACGAGGACCAGATGGTATTCCGTCTTCAGTGTATTGTCGCACTAATGGAGCTCTTGTCGAGCCGCTCTGCAGGATCTTCAACAAATCTTTTGCCGAATCGAAATTTCCCGCAGTCTGGAAGGAGTCTTTGATGGTTCCGGTACACAAGAAAGGAGACAAACGTGACGTCAAAAACTACCGGGGAATCACTAATCTGTCAGCTGCCTCTAAATTGTTTGAGATTATAGTGAGTGGTTTCATTCTCGAGCGCACCAAATGCTACATCTCTGGCGATCAACATGGTTTCATGCCTGGACGTTCGGTTACCACCAATCTCTTAGATTTTACCACGACCTGTTTTGATCAATTGGAGAAGAGGCACAAGTAGACGTCGTCTATACTGATCTAAAAGCAGCGTTTGATACAATCAACCATGAAATTCTCGCTGGCGAAGTTCAAAACTCGGCACATCGGAAAGATTGACATCATGGCTGTGCTCGTATTTAACAGACAGAATTCTCGCGAGTAAAACCTGATACAAGCACTTCCTGTTTCTTTACGAACTCGTCAGGTGTTCCACAGGGTAGCAACCTCTGGACCGCTGCTGTTTGTTTTATACTTCAACGACGTATTGCTTCTACTAGGAGATGGCTGCAGGCTTGCGTATGCTGATGATCTAAAGCTGTTTTTGTAGTACGGACCGCCGAGGATTGCACTCTGTCTTCAATCACTATTGGATCGATTCACTGATTGGTGCCGTCGGAATAAACTTATGATCAGCATTCCAAAGTGTATGGTAATGTCGTATTACCGCATCAAGCAGCCGATTGTTTTCGACTATACCATCAATGGCGTCGTTCTACATAGAACCGGACCAGTTCGAAGCGATTTAGGTGTTCTACTGGATCATAAATTATAGATTAACCTCCACCGCTCTGCTGGTGATTTCTAAGGCTAATCGCCAGCTAGGGTTTGTGTCAAAAATCTCAAGAGACTTCACTGACCCGTACTGCCTGAAAGCTCTCTATTGTTCACTGGTACGACCGATCCTAGAAAATGCCGCCTTGGTCTGGCTTCCTTATCAATTGACTTGGAGCTTGAGGATAGAAACAATACAGCGCAGGTTTATCCGGATGGCATTGCGTAATCTACCATGGCGTGATCCGCAAAATCTCCCGCCGTATTCAGATCGCTGCAATCTGCTGCAATTGCATACTTTGGAACGTCGACGGAAAAATCAACAAGCGGTTTTTGTTGCTAAACTTTTGAATGGAGAGGTCGACTGCTCGAGGCTTCTCTCTCAACTGAACATCCGAGTTCCTCCGAGAGCATTACGGAGTGGTACTCTTCTCCAACCCCGATTCCATCGAACAGCGTTTGGAAACAACGAACCTCTAACAGCTATGATGCGAGCGTTTACGACTTTCGAAGAATTGTTTGAATTTGGCGAATCTTCAGCTCACTTTTTGGCTCGTGCTGGTAATGCCCGTTTTATTTAGTTTTAAGTTTGTGTCATGTAGACAATAAGTCCGATGAACTAAATTGATTAAATAAATAAATAATTAAATAAATAAACAAGACCACACACATAGAAATTATGAATTTGAGACGAGACGTAGTTTGTAAAAAATCAGGAAACGTACACGGAAGAAACAAAGTACCTAAAATTGAGTATTTTTAAACTTAAAATTGAGTACGGTTGTTGAACTGGAGAGATGGGTAAATTTTATTCTGCACATTAGGTAAAGATTACTCAATGGGTGAGTACTTCATTGACAACTCATTTTTAAGTAAAAATGGAAGTCGTTTACATACTTTTATTAAAGCTTGCTTCAGATAGAATTGGAACAAAAACGATTGCCTGTATTTCAGTTATTTATTATTGAATTCAAGATCTTTTTTTATACAAATGTAGCGTTTTCTTTATACTTTTAAGAAAAAATACGGATAAAATTATTTGTCACGGTTTCGAGGGAATTCTCGAATTTTTCCTGTAACACGGCTCATTCGCGCACACCTTCTTCGTCCATCGTTTTAGCTATCTTATTCCACCAGGTCTTCATCTGATTGATCTCTTTGACAACCTTTCCCTTTTCCTTGAGTCTCCTCTTCATGATTGCCCAGTATTTCTCAATAGGGCGGAACTGGGGGGCAGTTGGCGGTTAAGGTTTTTCGAACAACCTGGACCCCTTTCTCTGCATACCATTCTTGAACGACGTTGCTGTAATGACAGCTTGCCAATCTGGCCACAACATTACGGGATGGCCGTGGATCGAATGAACGGAAAAATCGTTTTTGGAGACACTCTTTTGGCATAGTTCCGACGTCATTGTCTTATTTGTAACGAAAACTTTCTTTTTTGCCACAGCTGCAAATGCCCTGCCAAATCATGAATTTTCGTGCAAATTTGTCGGCAAAAACAAATTTAAATTTGGCTGGAACATCCCCCCGTGTTGCCGCTGGCAAAATTATCGACCTGGGATTTGTCCGAAGTCAGCCTGACGTAGGTTTCATCGTCCATCAGAAGACACCCGTCGAATTTGGTCAGCACCTGGTCGTATAGCTTCCGAGCACGGATTTTGGCCGTTTTATGGTCCGATTTGGCTGTTTTATGGTCCGATTTGGCTGTTTGCTAGCTCGATACGACTTGATTCCTTCCCGGAGTCGAGTTCTCCTCACGGTACTATGGGCAGCACCGAATTTTCTGGCCAAATCACGGTCCGACAGATTGGAATTCCTCTTAATCGTCTTCAAAATCTTACCACGCAGTTTCCGGTCGACAATTTCACTCCGACGATTGGCTTGAGGCTTCCGAATTGTCGTCAATGTTTCCTTATACCGTTTGATAACGAAAAACCGAAAAACAATAAATATGTTACGGTTCGGAACTAGCCGTTATTGTAAAATATCGCAAAAATTAAAAAACAAACAAAATCCATAAAATTATTAAGAAAATTTATGTTTTTGTTCTATCATCAAGAGAAAGGCACTTTATTTTAAATGGTGTATAACATTTGCTAACTAACCGTGCGGAAAAGTGCACATTTTTGGATTTTTACAAGTTTTATTGCATAAGGTTAAATTTACCCTCCATAAACTATCGATACAGTTACTCAAATTACTATATACTCAAATTTGGCTGCCCGCAGGGAACTCCATAGTTGGGTGAAATGAACTTAATTTTAGGTACTTTATTTTTTCCGTGTAAAGAGTGATTTCGTGTAAAATTATGTCTCCTGAAACGGACACAAACGCAAGTCGACAAAAGGCGTGTTAGATTGAACTCCTTTTCTCATCTCTTTCAACCAAGGATGCTATATATACAGACATGTCTTTAAATGTGAAGGCTTTTGTTGCAGACTTATTTTTAACGATGCCGACATTGAGCAGACACTCATTTATGTTTCAGACGTTTACAGACATTTTAAATATTTTTTAAAATTTCAAATCAGAATTTGGATTTAAAACGTAAGAGGATCTGAACATTATAGTAGATACGGTAATAGTAGTAGTAATCCTAGAAGAAACGAAAGCGTTGAGCCACTTGGAGACACCACGGGCCCTGAGATAAGCAGCGTATAAGCCCTTTCGGAGAGTAACATGGAGTCCCTACTTATGGTAATGTTAGATCTCATGCGTAAGAGATGGGGTTTACAAACACTATTCTATTATCCTTAAAAAAATACAATGATCTTCCCTGCTAGTGTAACCACGAAAATTACTATCAAAGCGTTGGTAATAAAGCCCGATTCAAAGTAAACTTGGACGCATTCAAATGAACATAGCTCATGAATCAAACAACATACACGGTTGATCAAAACGTCAAACTAAAGCGTATTTATTCAGTTTTCAAACGATATATGACAAATTGTTACATTTCACCGTTTCAAACAAACTGTCGCACTTTACATTTGTACGCACTTTACAAGAAGTGCATTTGTCACTTCTATATCGCATCCTCGAAGTTTTTGCTTGACAATTGCCCAATATTTTTCGATCGGTCTCAACTCAGGGCAATTCTAAAGATCAATCTCTTTGGCAATGAAATTAGCATTGTTTGCAGCATACCATTCTAGTACCTCCTTAGAGTAGTGGCAGCTGGGTAGAATGCCGAATGAAGGGTAAAATCCGCTTTTTCAGACACTCTTTAATGGAAACCTTCGACGTCATTGAGTGAGATGTGATGAAAACCTTGGTTTTAAGGCCACAACTTCAGATTCCTTGCCAAATCATTAGTTAGTGAGCAAACTTAACAGCAAAAACAATGTTCTGCCTAAAATAGACATCCCCATGACCAGTTGCCAGGTAAGATTTTCGTCCGGGGATTTGTTTATAATCCATTTTGATACATGTTTCGTCATCCATTAAAATACAATGCAGACATTAAAATAGAATACAGCCATCAAATTTCATCAAAACTCGTTCGTATAGTAATCGAGCTCGCTTTTTGGCCACTAACCACACTTTTGTTTCAGGGAACGATTTGGATGTTTACTGGCACAAAAGGCTTATATCCTTTTCTTGAAAGGATGTTACGCACGGTGGAAAAGTTGAAATTGTATTTCTTTGCCAAATCATGTATGGAAACACCTGGGTTGCCTTTAACGTACATCAACACCTTTCTCCTCAGCTCTTTGTCCAAGGTGCCACTTTTATGATAGATGCGCTGTGCTCTATCCACACACACCGTTGACTTTGGGAATTTTAACACTGTTGCTATTTTTGAGGTAGACCACGAAGGATGTTTGTACACAATTAATATTCTTCTCTCAAATTCCATGATCCGTAATTTCAAGATGCGTCGATTAATCGAGAAAAAACTTTTCACCAATTTCTTCGTCAATGAATCATCAACAAATGCCTGTCAAACGTTTCTCGTTCCTACCACCAGGAACGCGGTGGTGTATTAAACCGTGCATCTAGATTTACTTTGAATCGAGCTTTATTGGTTCTTTCCCATGAAGTCATACTTGAGAAATTTACCGTAAAAAAGAGGTTGTTAAATATTTTATCCAAAGAGCTATCATCTTTACACTGAAAATTTATCTTCGTAAAGTAGTTTTCACACGTTTCGTAAACATGGATTTTGTACATAGAACAAATGTCTCGTATATTGTATGAAACATTCATAATGCTTTTGATCTGGTGAAATGCTATCGTTACACCTTCTTGTAAAATGCACGAAATGAATTTCGTGAAGACCAGCTAATCACTGTTTCTCTTTTATACCGCACTCAAGCATGATGGTGTTGCTGCTGGTATGGGGGGAATAATTTATCTTCTCCAAAATAAAAATTAGAGCGCTGTCGAGAGCTATAACTTCATGCTCATTAATCAAGCTTGTTCTCACGAGTCAGCATGGCCTAGTAAGATCAACCAAGGATTCAGAATCAGCTCTTTCCAAATATTCAGGTTCGAGCCCCATGTCATAAACATTTAAAAAAAACGCTGGACAACTCCACGTGGTTGCGCTTTTTTGTCAATTACATTTCGAGTCGATAAAGTAGATCTGTCAGTCGTTCATGCAACCAGCAGAGGGACGTTTCTTTTCAATTTGTGAAAAAATATTCGTAGCTCTTTGTATTGTTTACGTGCAATGTACGAATGATCTTTCTGTGTCAACAAAAGCTTCGTGCTTTTGACAGTTGCGCGGGTGCAATAATTACGAATGAACCTTCATAATAAATACAAATCAGTTTCGTTGAAGAAAACAACGAATGAATTTGTGAGCATTACCTTCGATTATGTAGTATAAACTAAAATTAACTTTCAGTGTATCTATAAACTAAACCATAAATACAAGCTTTAAAAAATATATACCTCCGTATCAAAATACAAATAAACTCACTAATAAGGTACAGTTTGATAAGTCCCAAGTGGATGGGCTTAAAAAAATTGTTTTCTTGAACTAGACTGAAATACTGCGGTAAAGACATAATACGCAAAATTAAACTTAAAACTCCATTAAATACAAGTACACGCTATAACAAAAATATATAAACAAAAATATACAAAGCAACTTTTTCAACTAAATCGGAAAAACGCAAGTTGACAGCCGCTCGACTTTGACTACAAAAAAAAATCCTTTTTACCCAAACATTTAATTTCCTAACAATAAATTTCATCGTAGCGTTTTCAACCCTTCTTACACCAAAAGAAGGGTATTAAGATCACTTGAAAACTCGACTTTTTATCCGAGGCTCAGAGGACCAATTATCATATACCATTCGATTCAGCTCGACTAACTGAGCACATGTATGTGTGTATGTGTGCGTGTATATGTATGTATGAATGTGTCCGGGCGTTACAAATAATGTCACATTAGTATCTTAGCCGTTTGTAAACTGATTTCAGTTCTGCTGACGGCAAATGAAAGCTACAACATTTGATCGAACGTTATTGAATTGTTTTTCATTTGGACATTTCGTTACGAAGATATTAACGAAACAGTACTTTACGGACTATTATAATAGTAATCAAACAGTTTAGTCTCCGATTATATACTGAGCTATTTGCGTACCTATTTTAGTGTTGTTGGTGCCTAATTAAAGCTATAAAATCTTCAAATAACTGGTCTAAATTTCATTATGATTGGAAGATCCTTCATGGAAATATGACCAAACAATACTTGAGAGCACATAATTGTGAGATGGAAATACACTCGTTGCAGTTCAAAACTGAACAAGACCACTCACACCAATCGATGCCGCTCGCATTCTATTGTGTCGCATCTGGTACGTTATTTAGCACATACAGTGGAGTAGCCACACTATGCAACTCTATAGAATTAGAGCAGGATCGATTGGCTCGGGTGTTCCGGTTTTAAAATGCATCGAGTTGATTTGAAAATTACGCAAAATCTCTATTTACTATAACTACACAATGTTCACCGAACATGTACTTATTTAGCATCTTGAATCCATATCGATAATCAGAATTGACGCTTAGGATTATCTAATAATTCATTCTATCGACTGATTTTATGAAATTTCTAATAATGTAATTTCCCCTTTTATATAACTATCATTCACAGGTTGCTAATCACTATTAATGACAATATTTTAATCCCATTGATGAACAATACGTTCGGAATTGTCAAATAAGGAGTGTATCGAATATAAGCTATCCACATACATTTGCGTTGTACGCATGTATTTTTGATGGTTTTTTATGTTCTGAACACTGCATGCTGTGCGTTTGACTGTCAGCTTTCTTTTGTTAACTTGTTTGTGCGGTTCAAATTCTGCGTTTTCAAAATGTCGCGTATTGAAAAGGAAGTGAAAATTAAGGTTCTGGACACATGGCTAAGTGAGAAGGGTATTACTATGCAAAAATTGGCGAAGCGGTTTGGAATTCACCATACGAGTGTTAAAACCATCATTAATAAGTGTTAGGTAAACTAGTACGCTCCATCCGAGCGCCCCCCGTGCAGCATAAATTCTCTCGTTTCTTGTCTCATGCACGGGGGAGCCGTAACAATACCGATTGTGTTATATTTCTCGCATTGTTTCATTATCGGCCTATTGCTGTTTTGTGCTTTAAGATATAGTTTTCAGTTCCAATAAATGTGTCGAATCAGTCGGTCGCTCTTTCATACGAAAATAAAAATCTGGTTTCTATTAAAATCGAAGGTTGTTGCTTATTCACGAGTGGACGAAAGGGTTTTACAACAAAACCATACAATCTGAAGGAATACGCAAGTGTCCAAAGTGTGATGGGTCCGAACAATAAGTTTGGGGAACACTATTCTTTGGATGAGCTACCAGGAAGAGGCAGAAAACCCGGTTCTTCCAACCCAAAACTGGAGCAGAAAGTGGTATCTCTAGTCATGAAGAACAAATCAATGTCAATACGTGATTTGGCCAAAAGAGCAGGAACGAGTGTCGGAATGATCCAGCGTATCAAGAGGCGAAACCACCTGAAGACCTACAAGAAGTAGAAAATCTCGAAACAAAGTGCAGAACAGAAGAAGCGAGCAGCAACAAGGGCCCGGAAATTGTATTCGCGTCTTTTGCAGCGTCCGGATGCATGCGTTTTGATGGACGATGAGACCTATGTAAAGGAGGACTCAAAAACCCTTCCAGGTCCACTATACTTTACTGCCGTCGTTGGGGAGGATGTAAGAGATGCGGACAGGTCGATTCAAGTGGAAAAATTCGGTCGAAAGGTACTGGTATGGCAAGCAATATGTTCCTGTGGTTTGAAGTCAACCATTTTTTACACTACCGGAACTATAAATGCGGAAATCTATCGATCTGACTGTCTCCAGAAGAGATTGATGCCTTTATATAAGAAGCATAGTACACCTCCACTGTTTTGGCCGGATTTAGCGTCGGTTCACTATGCCAAAACCACTCTCAATTGGCTTGCGGAAAAGAGTATAGATTTCGTTGAGAAAAATATCAATCCACCAAATTGCCCTCAGCTTCGACCCATCGAACGGTACTGGGCAATCGTGAAGAGGGTCTTCAAGAAGACTGATAAGGCAGCTGGGAACATACAGTTCGTCCAAAAAATGCGATACAACACTTGTCCGGAACATGATGAAGAGCATTCGATCCAAAGTTCGAAAATTCGTGAAGGAATATCTTAAATTTCATCCGGTCTTCATTATGTTCAAGTTTAACCTCGTACAATAGAGGATCAATTTTTTGTATGAATAAAATATCGGTTTTCAACATAATTTGAAAGAAAGTTTGTGGATAGCTTATTTTCGATACACTCCTTAGTTAATTCATAAACTGAAAATATGACATATAATATGTTCCTGGAACTTCCTGTGATTTCTGATGAAAATATGTATCCAGTATCATATTGGCCACATTTGAGTTCGTCATTCTGGTGAAGTGTAAGAAGGTTTCAGTCTCACCATTGGTGAATTAATTCGGGTTTTTATTAATGAAATAAAAATAAAATGATTGAATTCAACTTTTACATTTATGCAGCGAAAAATTGACTCTATAATTCATTGTAATTCAATGTTATAGGGATTTGTTTTGTCATCTATGCGAATGCTTCAAGCTTAAGTGTCACATTAAAAATATGGAACAAAAGTGTAAAATCGCATACAGTCCAAAAATTACATTACTTTTATTCGTTGAAAGAAGTCTAATCTCGCCTAAAAAAAACAGTCATTCCAGAAATTTCAAATTTTTATCGCAGACATTTGACAAAAAATATCTGGAATCCCTACTTTCAACTCATTGTTATTTGTCAAAAGACGCTTGCATGTATCGGTCTCATGGCGCTAAAATTTACATGACATCTTGGTAGTGTGCACTTCATTTTACTCAACAAGCATTCACTGCTATATTCTCCTGAACCGTTTATCGCATCACATCTACATCCTGACTGACAAATTGTCTCGTCTAGTTAGTACTAAACCAAACAAGCTTACCTGCTCAGCTGCGCCGATATTAGATTGCTGTACGGCGCGTACTTTGCTGGGTTGGCATACATCAGACAGATGAGCTTCTCCCGACACGTTTCCTCCTTGCTGGACAGACCCATCTGGGCAAACACGGCGTCCAACCGGGACAACAGGGGACTGTAGAACGGATCATAGTTCGTCAGCAGCAAACTACTGCTCGGGATGTCGTGGAAAATTTTGAAATCATTCCGCTTCTGCTGCCGGTTGTAGTCGTTACCGTTACCGTTGACATAAGTTACGCGTCCTCCTCCGAAGCCCAGCCTGGATAGGGCTGCATTAGCATTGTTGGCATCGTACATCAGGTTATAGCTCGTCCCAGCTGGTTGAGCATCTGAAAATGTTGCATGGTGGTTTTAATGGAGGACATTTTTACGATCCGTACCAACTTACCTAACGGTGGCAAATATGCATTGTTCTCCATGTTCATGTGAAAGTCTTGATCCGAATTGTAGGAATTATCCTTAAAGTCCAAATCCTCTACCGCTGTGGGCTGATTAGACAAGACAGATACCGACGATAGGCCTTAAAAATAGATAAAGTCATAAACCAACTCAAATTAACACGCTGTCTCGTTTTTGTCGCTCCCCGAGGACAAATTAGACTCTCACGAACCCTATAATAGCGCACAGTTAAGGCATTCTCTGCGCTTTCGTATTCATTACCTTTGCCGAGGATTTTACCAAACGATCCAATGATGCTAGGCAGGAACAACACAAGAAGGACAGTTTTCACAATCTGCAGACCGAACAGCAGCGGCCAGACGATTTTCTTCAGTCCTACAAAAACATTGAAAAGGAAAATAAATGGAAACGGAGGTTGGTTAAGTGGGAAAAAGCTAACATTGCAAGCTCTGCGAGGCTGAAAATGAAATCCCACGGAAATGCCGGCCGATAGAATTAGCGCTGAACGACTGGCGTGCAAGGGAGCACCGGCCATCCGGAGAGGGATTTGCGATAGTGATTCGAAATTGATTACGGTTGTAAAAGTTTGATGCTCTTACAATGAAGATACATCGTTAAACTCAGAATCCTGTTGCACCTTAGATAGGACATTGTTTTAGAATTAGCCTGGATGCGTTGTTATATTTACATTGGGGGTCTATAAAGTTACATCAGACCCTAAACTAATAAGGATGTTGAATACGAAGAGGATGAGGATGGAATTCTAAGTAGCCTCGCAGTAAGCAGGCTGTGCAAACTCGATTTATTTGATGCTGTAAACAAGGGTAACAAGGGAAGTTTTTTGCGTTCCGCGGCCTGCTAAGCTGTTACTCGTGTTTACAGCAGGCATCAAATAAATCGAATAAACTTGCTCTAACCTCCAAAATATACCAAATGGAATATCAATCATCAAAGCAGACATAACTAATGCGATTAATTGCATCACCAGATTGGGTAAGCCAAAATATTTTCTCTCAATCTTCCAACCTACCTTTGAAGAAAAACAATCGCCCACTCTCGATGGCCCGACTCATTTTCTCCTTGCTGAATATTCGATGGTCGATGTATCGAGCAAGTCCCCGAACAATTTTCCTATCGAACTCGGACAGCCCCGGCTGACTGAGAATGCTGTCATCGGCCTTCCGTGCCGCTGCGGATATGTTGCTCGCGAAGCTGGGTGAAATTCCAGCTAGAATTTCGTTGTAATTTCGATCGATTGCATCGTTTACGTAGTTTACGAGAACGGTTTCGAATTCTTCCAACAGGGCAGTGTCCTTCGTCGTTTCCGAGCTTCCGGTTCGATTGGCACCCGTCGTGATTCCTGCTGGTGTGGTGGACGAGGTAGCTGTTGCAGTAGTGTTTATGCTGACATTTTCTGAGGAATTTTCATCGCATATTGACGAGCTAATAGAGGCAGCTGTGATCAGGAGGAAGCCATATGCCAAATGGCTAAACCGAAGTTGCACCATTCTTCTGCTTTGCCGCCTCCTCTTCTCCATGATTAGACAGGTAGTACCTTTTAGAGGGAATTTGATTCCGATGAAAAACTGTGAATCTTCCCTACGAGAAGCAGTGGTTGGGTTCGGTGCTGTAGGAAGGATAGTAGATTAATGCGCTGTCAGTCGATGTTTCTATTTATTTATGGTTTTGAGACAAGAAGTTTGCAGCATGAGAATTGCAATCAATGGGTCACCGTTTATTAACTAGATGTTGCTCTCTTTAACAGGTTGAGCGATGGCATTCGAATGGAAGTTGCTTTGTTTGGTTGACTTCTAGGGTTAGAAATCTTAGCGGCATTTGTTGTACAATGTTTGTTAGCAGCTTTGTTCAGTTCGAGCTTAATTCTGGAAAGAGAAAACGATGAAAAAAAAATTAGATGTGCGTAGAAAACAGTAACAATATTTATCATCAGCGAAATAAACAAAAATATAATAATTTTGTCAGTGGGAATTACATTGGTTTGCTTCGCCAAATTGTGCATTCATTGTATATAGTGAACACACTAACACACAGAGCCACGTAGATAGAGCTTGTGGTTAGTTCCATCTTCAATGTTCAAGTTCTTTATAGTATTTCATTGTTTAGTGCCAGCGCGAACCACGTCCTTGCGGTCTTCTGGGACGGGGTGGATGTTCAGTTTGACAACCATTGGGTGCGTCGTCACAGTTGCCAATGGTAAGGAATATATGTGTGTTAAGGAACCAGGTTATTTTAAGATCATGGATTCACTGTGGTAAGTGATGCTCGATCAATGAAAGCACAATAACGACTGCTTTTTACTTCAAACTAGGTGAGCACGGAGCGATCGTTGTTACGCTTACAACTACATGAATAAAAATTTAATAGAACTGAATATTTTTTCAACTTTTTTTGACTAAGAAGGGGATCAATTTTTATCAGAACATGTTTCTTACCCGAAAAAAACACATTTTAGTTTTAGTTACCAGGATAATTCTCATGTTTCGTTGAAATTTGTGTTCCATTCGAATGAAACTTTCACTCGAATGAAACTTTCACTTGCAAAATATTTATCTTCAAACGAAGCCGTATCATGTCAGTTTGGACGTAATTCAGATAATATTAGATTAGCTTCTTGTGCATAATGTAGCACTGAGAGTAACTCAAGCACGCCCCATTCTTGACTAAGAAGGGGCTCAAAATTCTATCCGAACATGCTGCTTACTCAAGGAATACATATTTTGTGTTTTAGTTGCATGGATAATTTTCATTGCATGGTTCAAATTGCTATTTCTTTTGAATGCGAGAGCCCACCTCCCTCCCCTCCCCCTTCTAGAGGAGAGGGGTTATGAATCGCTTAAGAAAAAAAATTTGGCTCCAAAAACCCCCACATGTCAAATTTGGTTCCATTATCTTGATTTGTTTTCGAATTATGCAGGCTTTTAAACCACCATAGAAACATTTCTTACCTCCAAAAACCTCCACATCCCAAATTTGGTTGCATCTGCTTGATTAGTTCTCGAATTATGCTAAAATTTGTGTTTCATTTGTATGAGAGCTCGTCTTCCAGAGGAGGAAGGGATTTCGAACTTTCATAAGACCTTTTCCCGGACTCAAAAACCCCTGCATACGAATTTTCATAGCAGTGGAGATAGTTCTTATGTTTGGTTGAAGTTTATGTTTCATTTGTATGGAAGCCCCCCTTTCCAGAGAGAGGAGGGGTCTCGAATAACCATTTTAACATTTCTTGCCTTCAAAAATTCGCCATGCCAAAATTGGTTCCATTTGCTAGATTAGTTCGTGAGTTATGCAAAAATTTGTTTTTCATTTGAACAGGAGTCTCTCTTTGTATAGGCGGGACGGTCTCGAACCACCATGAATACATTGTTCGCCTTCAGAAACCTCCACAAATTTGAACATAACAAATTTGATTCCATTTGCTTGATTTGTTCTGGAGTTATGCAAAAATTTGTGTTTGATTTGTATAAAAGCCCCCTCTTCCACAGAGAGGAGGGGTCTCATACCACCATAGAAACATTTTTTGCCTAAAAACACCTCCACCTGCCAAATTTAGTTTCTATTTGCTAAATTATTTCTCGAATTATGCAGAAATTTGTGTTTCATTTGTAAAGAAGACAAAGGGGTTTTAAACCACCAATGAACCATTTCTTGCGTTCATTTGCTGGTTCCATTTTCTTGATTAGTTCTCGAGTTGGGCAGAATTTTTTTTTTCATTCGTATGGGAGCCCCCCACCCCCCAACACCTTTCAGAAAGGGGAATGGTCTCGAGTCATCTAAGAAACATTTGCTGCCTTCAAAAATCTCCACCTGCCAAATTTGTTTCCATTTGCTTAATTACTTCTCGAGTTATGCAGAAACTTATATTTCATTTGTAAAAGAGCCCCTCTTTTCTGAATGAAGAGAGGTCTCAAACCGCCATGAAAACATTTCTTGCTTTCAAAAACTTCCACATGCCAAATTTGGTTCCATTTGTTGATTGGTTCTCGAGTTGTGCAGAAATTTGTGTTTCATTTGTATGGGAGCCCTTCTTTACAGAGATACTTTCATAACAACCTTCCCCGGCCCCAAAAACCCCTGCATATAAATTTTCGATTAGTTCAGTAATCTCCGAGTCTATAAGGTTCAGACAGATTCCTCACCAGTCGGGCGGGAGTAGACTCAGATGTCCCTTACATACGCCTTACAGTCGCTTACATACGCTGATCAGGCTCTGAAAACGCTCCCACATGAAGGACCGTGTCAACCCTCGAATGGCCTCCTTGCTTGCCTTCGTGCTTTTATAGATAACCATGGGATCACTATAGCGACTACTCCATGTGAATTTCGATAGCGGCTGGAGGAAGACCCAACTGAAAGGAGACTAATAAACTCCAGGAGAAAGCGAATCCGTTCACTAGAGGCCGCGGCATCAGAAGCAGCTAGGTGTGGCCATGGCCAGGACTCATCTGGGCTATAGATAGGATGCGGGAAACGCTTCCTAGAATAGTGGAAGTGTGCGAGCAGTTGGATGCGACTATTGAATTTACGTCATCGCGCAACAACATCTCTAAGGTCCTGAAACTTAGCCTCCATAGCCTCTTTAGGGTACGCATGACAGTGCAGGCTGCATACAAGGAGAGCGAAGAGCTGGAATCAAAGCTCCTAACCAAACAGAGTGCCAAAGACTTGGCATGGCTTACAGCCACGGAGAGGGCGAGGGAAATAGCCTCGAAGCACACGCAGACGGAAGAGTTCATCTTCATGGAAGACTCCACCTCATCTACCATGGGGGTAGGGACTTCTAAGCGGACTAGGCAGTCTCCGGGTGAAGTGGCACCCGGCGCTTATACGAAGCGGATGGTGGTTAGCACCACTGTCGGACTCATAACCACTGCTAACGTGGTGGTGTTGTCAAAGGGTTCACCCTCGTGACTACTTCCAGCTTGCCGAGAGGCCCGGTGCCAAGCCCAGCGCTAAAGGTATGACGTCCAGCTTGAGAGCGGTCTCAAAGCGCCGAAGAGCACCTGAGTGGCAGTGCCACAACTGCTATAATAAGCACGGAGGCAGATGCCAGTGCAGTGCAAAAAGGGGGATGAACGACGATCCCAAGAGTTACTGGGAGAGCCACTGGACTAAGGTCCGGAATTCTGTAGCCACTACGCACCACCAAGATGGTCGATTGAACAGTTTTTCAATGTGCTCGATTGTATGACAACTGAGCTAACTAGCATAAACCCGTTGGTAATAGCGGGGAACTTCAACGCTTGGGGAAGCCGTTTCACCAACCCCAGGGGCCAGATTCTTCTGGAGACCTTGGCTATGCTTAATATGGACCTAGCCAACGTAGGTACCAAGAGTACCTACCATAGAAACGGAGTGGAATCGAAAATCGATGTAACATTCAGCAGTCCTGGGCTGCTATACAAATGAAGGGTGGATAATGCCCAAAGCGACCACTTGACGGTTTGTTATTATATCGTCCACAATACAAGGCAGCGTGCGGAAGGAGGAGCATCCACTCCATTCGCCCGCACTTTGAAGTAGAGACATTTAAAGAGTTGCTTGAGAGGGACCGAATCTTACGCAAAACCCAGAAACCTTGCGGTGAACGACTCGCTATGTCAATTATATGAGCGTGGGATGCGACCATGCCAAGGGAAGTCAAATAAAGAAATGGAAGATCGCGCAAGAAGGAGGATGCAAAGTGCTTAGTCCAACACCGATATAATCGAGCGTAGAGAAGCGCTAGCCGCCACGAAGGCCACGCTAAAGAATGAGATAAAAGCCATCAAGCAAGCCTGCTTTAAGGGCCTGTGTCAGAAGGCCAACACGAATCCATACTGTGTTGCCTATCGGGTAGTAATGGCCAAAACCAGAGGGACGGCGGCTCCAACCGAGTAATCGCCAGAATTGCTGCAGGTGATCGTTGGGGAATTCTTTTCGAATCACGACTCGAGTCCTTGGCACCCCACCGCTGTAGAGTTGTCCCATGACCAGCGGTCCATTATCCCAGACCTTAACGCTGTCATAGCGAAGAGGGGATGGGCGGCCCATCCGAACATCCCTAACCACGTGGGCATTGATAAAGGCACAACGGGGGCCAGAGATAAGGTGACGGTGACTAATGACGAATTCATTGCTATAGCAAAGCCGCTAAAGGTTAACAAAGTGCCAGGACCGGACGATCAAGACGGCTATCTTGCTGGATCCCGAAATGTTCAGGGTGGTGATTCAAACGTGTCTGGACGAGGGTGTCTTCCCGGACGCCTGGAAAATTCAGATCCTTGTGCTGCTACCAAAGACAGGGAAGCCACCAGGAGATCCATCGGCAAATAGACCTATATGTCTGTTGGATACAGCGAGTAAGGTGCAACCCTGATAATCAGTTTGGCTTCCGTAAAGGGAAGTCGACGGTGGATGCCATTCTGTCCGTCACCAAGTCGGCCGAAGTGACAATGTAGCGGAAGAGGTAAGGAATCCGTTACTGTGCAGTGGTCACCCTTGACGTGAGAAATGCGTTCAATAGCGCCAGTTAGGTGGCTATCACCAACTCGCTCCAACGCCTTCAGGTTTCTGGGTACTTGTACAAGATTCTAGGAAGTTATTTCCAGAATCGCGTACTGGTGCACATCACAGAAGAAGGCCAGAAATATGTTCAGATCACCGCACAAGGTTTAATCTTGGGTCCGGTGCTATGCAAGACGATGTAAGATGAGGTACTACGACTTAAGTTCCCGAACAGGGTGAAGATAGTTGGGACCGCAGACGACATCACCCTAAAGATATGTGGTGAATCCATTGAAGTGGTGGTGCTAACGGCCTCGCACTCCATTGGCATTGTGGAGAGATTGATGATTACCAGGACACTGGAGCTAGCCCACCATAAGACTGAGGTCATCGGTTGTTTACAACCGAAAATCGGAGCAATTTGCGACGATCAGTGCAAGTCACTGCACAATTGAATCGTAAGAGGTCGTTGAGGTACTTATGGTTCATGATCGACGATAAGCTGTCCTTTATCAATCACGTCGATTACGCTTGCAAGAAAGCCTCTATGGTTATAGCAGCAATAATTCCGCATGATGTCGAAGAGCTCGGCGGTGCAAGGGAGAGAGCGTAGACTCCTGGCCAGTGTGTTGACCTGTCCATACTTAGGTACACTGGACCCGTATGGATCACCGCCTAGAATACCAAGAGCTACATGAGTAAGCTAGAGAGTACGGACAGGCTTATATGCCTAACAGTGGTTAGTGCATACCGAACGGTATCACGCGACGCGGTCATCGTCATAAAAGAGGCTGTAGAGTGCTTCGAACAACGTAGAACAAGAGGTTTTCTAAAGACCACTAAAGCTATATCAATGGTTAAGTGGCAAAGAGAAGGGAACAACTCCACCAAAAGTCGGTGGACTCACGGTTGGCGACACGGTGAAGGGAACTTCCACTTCACGCAGATTCTATCAGGCCATGGCTGCTTTAGACAATAGCTGCACAAATATGGACATGCACAGTTCTTTGCATGCACCGAGTGCGTGGGAGTTGAGGAAACCACGGGACATGGTATGTCCCTCCCCGAACTAATACCGAATGGTGGTTCCATGGAGGGTCCATGGCTTGAGGCATGAGTAGGTTTTTAGTGGGGCGAGGAGTTGACACCCTCATCCGCTACATACTGCGTCCTTCAGGAGTCTGGTTGCAGATTTTCTACTCCAACTTAAGAAAAAAGAAAAGAAAAAAAGGCACTAAGGCTGATATAAAATGAGTTTTGCTTAAAGAAGAAAGTTCGAATTTCTACCATTTGGAACTAAAACACAGTGCTTCGGTTAGCGCAGAAAAAGTTCATACTGCAGAGGATAATATAGTACTCCATATTCTTTAAAATTCGGATTGGATTACATTGGCACGGTAAATCAAAGACTGCCTAACACCGTGAGATTGGGCTACCTTGTGATGGAATAGCGAATCTGTAGTTCTATTCTTAGCACATCCTTACGGCTACTATTGACACGACATTACTTCTCTTTGCTATTATAAAAGATAGTTGAACTTTAATTACCTTCTTTCTTAATTTGCTCTTAACTTTTCTTCATGAGCTTTTGTGATTTTTGCCACACGTTAACCGCTTTGAAATTTGGTTAATGTTTGGCTCAAATTCAGAAAGTCAAAGTCATACATTAAAAACAAGTGTTTCCATGATTTTAGTAGACAATCTATAATATAAATAAAAAAAATGTATTTTGAGAACCAGTTATGCACACACTCCAACGAGTGATTGGGTCTTCCTCCAAAACGTGATTGTTAAGATCATTGATGAATATTTAAAACTACTTCGGTAAGAAAACTAGCCAAACAAATGAATAAAATTATTGAATAAAATTCATTGAGAGTTTGTCTGTTAGACTGAAAGGTAATTTGAAACAGCAATATATAACAAAAGTTTGAACAATTGAACGCAATAGTCAAAATGACACTACAGCTCTCTGTTTTCTCTAAATAAACACTTCAATCTCGGCAAAAATATCTCCAGTATAACAATAGAAATACCACTGAAAATTGGAATCAAAATCACATTAAAAAAGTTATAGAACCACTGACAAATAACTCTTATTTAATTTTCCACATCTAAGTGGTGCCTTCCAGACAACGCTATCAACCAACAAACCACCGCGAATTTCAATCTAAATTTTATTGCTCTTGATGAACGCAAGCACACCACTGACCGTGAACGGCGCAAACATCATCCTGCTGGAAAAACTAATAACTTCTATCGTCCCTCTATTTTATGCTAGCCCATTGCCTGTGAAATGTAGACCTAGCCGGCAAATGAAAACATACCATCCGGTCTTTATTACGCATTCTCACTTATCTACCAACCAAACGAAATAACCTTCTATCTTTAGAGATGACCCGATAGGATGATTTCCACCAGCCATTGTAGTATTTCTGCTGACATAATAGACGGAACATCCGTCTATGCCGACATGCTTCTCGAATCAGGGATCGCCAATCAAGCGAACAGGCAGAAGTTCTTTCAAGCGCACATTTGCCAACTGACACTCACTACTGTTGACATCAATAGAGAGCCTTGGCAATTCTTATTTAAAGGAAATGTGTTGAAAAATCTACATCTATGGAAGCTTAAAACACGTCTGTCCTAGGGGAAGAGTCGGCTTCTGCAATGTAGATTATTTTCGGCAATCAATTTTGAAGCCTTAAACATGAAAACAATTCACTGAATATATTGATTCATATAAAAATTTGGTCTTCCAGTAATAATTGGATTATAAATCCGAAAAAAACTCGGGTAAAACAAAATGTAACAATGAAAATGTTGAGTTATTTGCAATCAACGTGTTTCAATTTCATGACGGTCACTATTTTGCAAATTTTTCTTTGACACCTGGTAAGAAGTTGTTTACGCCAAAACCTTAACGTGACAAAAAATCATGCCGATGCGAAAACATTCAGTACTTACTGTATATACACCAAAAACTTGAAAATCTAGTCTTTATAGACAAGAACTATAAAAAATTGTGGAGACAAAAAGTGATCAATGTAACGATACCATTACAATGCCTTTGAAGTAATACTAATCGACTTTCCAAACAGGGGGAAAATACTATTATGTGCACAACTTTTCATTTCAAAGGAGAATAACGTTTGGTTGAAATGAAAATTCATCCTTAAAGGCCATTGGTTGCGAAACACTGAAATCTTATCGCAGATGAACAGGTCTACTGCATAGGCTTGCATGCAGCATGCCAACATTTTTCAACCGCATGAGCATACCACAAGCAACGAGATAGCAACGAACTGCCAAAAATGAAATGCATTTTCATTTTCACCCCAGCTGAAGCAGCAGCGAAGAGCTTTGCATATCGTACCCGATGCTGGCGAAATGTTGTTTATGATGTTTAACACACTCTGCTGCGTGCCACCCAATCTTCAATTTACAATCGTTGTTCATGTTTAAGCTCTAGTGAATACTCGCTTTATTCAAGTTCATGTCTAGGCTGAGTGCTGAGTGAGAGGAAGAGTTGATAATGTTGGTCCCGTGTGAACATGATGCAAAATAATGTGCATTGCATCATACGTAGATCAAACGAGATTGTTTAACGAATCGTTATTGAGTATAGCCCAAATGCTCCATCCAATTATTTCAAGGAATTTGTTGGAATTGTCACAAAACGTGAGACATTTTTCGTAAAGATTCTGAAGACAATGATTGATGTTTGTAGAATCATCATACCAATAATTTCAATACTCAATGTGTCAATATTCAGAAGAAGAAAAATCTCAATAAAATTGTTCTTTTTGAGCACATTAACTGTTCGCTGAACTTAAATAGAGGCCACTCCTTCCACTTACCAGTCAAACCTTGGGCCAAGTCAACATCGATGCAGAGATGATAATCAAGGCCTGCTCTAAACTACAGTTAGTACCGACAAGCACGGATTCATGGGTGGTCGCTCCACTGCTACTAACCTACTACTGTCAGTATGACGAAACGCGCCCAAACGGATGCCATTTACACCGACTTGTCTGCAGCCTTCGATAAATTGAACCACCACATAGCTATTGCCAAACTGGACAGGCTTGGGATCAACGGATGCCTGCAGCAATGGTTTCAATCGTACCTCACTGACCGTCATCTGGCTGTAGTCATAGGAGATTGTCAGTCTCACATGTTCAAAGCCACGTCTGGTATACCGCAGGGTAGTCACTTGGGATCGTTGATTTTTTTGATCTACTTCAACGACGTAAATTGGGCTTTCGAAGGACCACGACTACCATACGCAGATGACCTGAAACTCTATCTTCAAGTGCACTCACTCGATGACTGTCGCTTTCTACAGCGTCATCTGAATGCTTTTGCCGACTGGTGCAATTTGAATCGCATGGATGTCAACCCGGCCAAATGCACGGTTATCTTGTTTTCGCACAAGAAAAAGCAAAGCCTCGTGCGTTCTGGGCTTCATCTTCCGAATTGCTAAAGATTTCACGGCCATCTACTGCCTCAAATCGTTGTACTGCTCCTTGTGTCTAGATTAGAGTATTGCTCGGTTGTGTGGACTCTCCATTACAACAACGGTGTCGTTAGATTAGAGGCTATTCAACAGCGGTTTTTGAGATTTGCGCTACGTAAACTACCGTGGACGGATCCCTATCGTTTGCCAAGCTACGAAAACCGTTGCCAACTGATTAACCTGAAGTCCCTGTCAACCCGTAGAGATATACCCAGGGCTTTGTTAATCGTAGACATCTTGCAAGGCCGTATCGACTGTCCTGATCTTCTGGAGCAAATCAACATCAACGTGCAACCCCGAGCCCTGAGGAATAGTTTGATACTGTGGTTACCTCCACAGCGAACCAACCCAAGTAGCACACTACGACCAAAGTTAGTTGTAGTTACTTGATTATGACCTAGCAAGTCATATTTATGTTTTCTCAACTGAATGGCAACAAGTGTGCTACTAGGGAATTACACTGAAGTTTTTTTTTTACGACGGTAATGGTACCGCTTAAAAAAAACCGCGTAAAAAAACCGCGTTATTTCAAAAAACGACGTAAAAAAACCCGCGTTATTTCAAAAAACGACGTAAATAAAGTCAAGAAAATCAAAATTATATTTCATATTCATATTGAAATGATATGGTCATAAAAATGTATTGGTGGTGGAAAAACATGGTTCCAGTAACATTGGCCACCGGGAATCTGCTACAAATGGATAGAGGTTGTTAATTCAATGTGTGAGCAAAGCAGTCCGGAGTAGTTATAGAGAGTTTTTGTCTTCGGCAAAATTTCTCAGTGTGTCATTCGTCGTCTTTTGACATTATCGTATTAGTTCCACATCATGCCACAGAGATGGCGCTGCAGTCTATCTATTCTAAATCCAAATCGCTAGAGATTTGCCGTCTTGGGCTAACTTTTTCAGTGTGTATATAGTTTGTCGTCGTTTAACTTTGTTATATTAGTTCCACATTATGTATACTGTAGAGATGGCGATGCAGATTATCGTTTTCAAATGAAGTGCTAGAGTACCATCCGTGGAAAAATTTCTCAATATGTCATTCGTCGTCTTTTGACATTGTCATATTAGTTCTAATTTATGCCGCAAATAAGGCAGTGCCATCTCTGAGGTAAGATCTGGATCTAACGTGATTATTTTGAATGCCTTTATTATATACAATTAACATCTTTGCTGAAGACAGCACCTTCCTAGAGCACGATTTGGCAATTTAGATGGCGGCGCAATTTGGAACTAATCGGATAATGTCAAGTGACTATATTTTACATTCTCAATAACTTTACTGAGAACGGCAACTCTCTAAAGCTTCATTTGGAAAAGGTATTTTACTACGCGGTCCGTTATTTCAAGAAAACCGCGTTATTTAAAAAACAACGTAAAAATAGTCAAGTCACAATATACGTTTAAAAAATTTGATTGTTGGTGTTGATTGTACATTTCCCAATTTAGCCTCTGAACAATACTTTTAAGAACAAGAAAAATTGTTGTTCACAGTTTATTATATGTACTGATGTAATGATAGTGATCGTGGATTTTGGTAGAAATCCAACAATATGGGTATCAAACTTCTTAAAATTTCTTCAGCATATTTCTTTTCTTGTTTTGGGTACATCGGATGTATGATACTTCAAGTGGATAGTCCGAAGGAGGTTCCCCAAGGGTCCGTGGCTGGTCATAGACATTTTTCAATCGAACCATAACAATATGTGTATCGAACTGCTTGAAATTTTCTCAAGCGTTTGTTCCTTGTAATCCTGAGTTCATCAGACAAGTAGGCCTTGGAGTGACCGTTTGACCCTGAACCGGTCATTCCGAAACAGGTTTCCGTGAGGCCTGGAGTAAACCCTGATGATATGGGTATCAAAATTCGTGAAATTTTTTCAGTAGGATGTTTGTCAACTTTTTGTGATCATTTGATGATTTGTCCCTGCACCAGCCATTCCGGAACAGGTTCCCGTGAGGCCTCGAGTGGCCATAAACATTTTCTGAAGTAAACCCTTGCAATATGGTTATCAAAATTCATGAATTTTCTTCAGTAGATTTGTCAACGTTTTGTGACCATTTGATGATTTGCCCCGGACTGATTATTCCGCAACAGATTCCCGTGGGGCTTTGAGTGGCCAGAAACATTTCAGAAGGAAATTCTGGCAATATGGGTATTAAAATTCATTAAATTTCGTCAGTAGGATATTTGTCAACGTTTTAAGGCCATTTGATTATTTGTTCCTGAAATGTTTATTTCGGAACAGGTTCATGTGAGGCCTTGAGTGGCCATAGTCATATTCAGAAGGAAGCACTGGCAATATGAGTATCAAAATTCATGACTTTTTTTTCAGTAGGATATTTCTCAACGTTTTGTGACCATCTTATGATTTGTCCTTGGAGCGGTCATTCCGGAACAGGTTCCCGTATGGCTTCGATTGGTCATAAACATTTTTAGTAGAAAGCTCAGGCAATATGGATATCAAAAGTTATGAAATTACTTAAGTAGGATGTTCTCCACGTTTTATGGACATCTGACGACTTATGCCCCCTCAAATCATCAAATGCCCCCAAAACGTTGAGAAATATCTTACTGACGAAATTTCATGAATTTCGATACCCATACTGCTAGGGTTTCCTTTTAAATTTGTTCATGGCCATTCAAGGCCCCACGAATACCTGTTCCGGAAAACTGGTTTGTGGACAAATATCCTACTGAAGAAATTTCATGAATTTTGATACCCATCATTTTGAAAATGTTTATGGTCACTCGAACCTGTTCCGGAATAACCAGTCTGAGAACACGTCATCAAAAGGCCACAAAATGTTGACAGATATCTTACTGAAGAAATTTCCTGAATGTTGGTACCCATATTGCTGGGGTTTCCTTCTATATATGTTCGTAGCCACTTCTGGGACCACGTAGACCTTCTGGGAACCTGTTCCGGAATAACCGGTCCGGGGACAAGTTGGCATATTGAGGTATATGGAATAAAAATGTATTTTAAGGAATTATTCCAAAGGTTTTGACAGTCTTTTCCAGAAATTCACACTGACAAATTTTGCCGAAGACAAAAACTCTCTATAACTACTCTGGACTGCTTTGCTCACACATTGAATTAAAAAACCGCGTAAAAAAAACTTCAGTGTACCTTATGTTTGGCGCAATTGGCTGTTTACAAAGACTCTTTAATAGGGTTTCCGCCTTGTTTTATTTCAACGTGACTCGCCAGATGCTTCGTCGTAAGTTTAGTCGTTTTTTTAAAGACCTGTTCGCATCGATAGTGTAATTTTTAGTTTGTTTTATGTCATGACAAATGTACCATTCTAGTTTAGCTTTAGGTAACATCATTGGGGTTTAAACATAACCTGTTGATGAATATAAATAAATAAATAAATGAATAAGGTACTAGCAGAACTTCCCTGAATGTTCTCTGAAAAATTTCCCTGAAGTTCTCTGCAGAAATTTCCTGAAGGTCTCTGTAGTGCTTCACTTAAGTTCTCTGAATAACTTCCCAAAAGTTCTCTGAAATGCTTCCCTGAAGTTCTTTGAAGAATTTCTGAGGTTCTCTGAAGAACTTCTCTGAAGTTCTCTGAAGAACTTCTAAGAAGTTTGTTGAGAAACTTCCCTAAAGTACTCTGAAGAAATTCCTTGAAGTTGTCTGAAAAACTTTCCCTGAAGTTCTCTGAAGAATTTTATTTAAAACTCTCTGCAGAACTCTCTGAAGTTCTCTGAAATTCTTTGCAGAAATTCCCTGAAGTTCTCTGCAGAAATTCTCCGAAGATCGCTGAAGAAATTCCTTTAAGTTCCTTGAAGGGCTGCCCTGAAGTTTTCAGGTTCCCATGAACACTCGCACCAAGTAGTGAACGAGTTTGGAACTAATGTAAAGACCATCCAAAAGGCCTCACTCATTCATCCAAAAATAGTCATTTTTTTTGCCACCCAAAGCGCCTTCAGATAGATTCTGCGGAAACGATTTCGGTTTTTTTCGGACCAGCAAGCAACGAAACGACGGAGGCAACCTCAAGAACGACCAAACGTGCTTGAAGATGGATTATGGGCAGTTTTCCGAGCAAAGGTTCTGTAGACCCACTGGACGAGGTATTGTCTAAAGTTCAGTTACGGTTTTGCTGGAAAATTTGCAAGACAACTTATGACTTTGCAAGATATTTGCAGCTGGAGGACGTTGGGTGAGTTCGCCGACTTGGGTACCACTTCAATATTCAGCTGCTCCATCTCCTTCAACGATCGCATCGAGTAGTGGGCCGACGCCCGATCTGGCCAGAATACCGCGTCTTCGCCCTTATGGTAGTTCATGATGAACCGGCCAGTCCGAAGTGAAAGAAGAGCGGCCTTGACAGCGCCTTCTCGCTGAATGTCAGCCACAGCAGCACGTTCTTGGGGAACTTGGTGTTTGAAATGAACTTCACCTCGGAGCTGACCTCCTTCGTGGTGGAAGTAAAATACGAAGTGCCCTGCCAGTCGTTGCCCTCCAAGGTCAGATAGGTGTCGTAGTCCACCAGCACCACCACGTCACGAATCGCCGGGAAAATTTTCCCTCGGTCTTCCTCTTCAACATCCTTTGAAGCTTCATGTCGCTCAGGGTCGTTGGCCGTCCGTAACCGGGCTTTCTTTCTATGCTCTGATTGTTGTCTAATAATGCTAAAATGTTGTAGATGGCGGAACGGGCGTATCCGGCGTCCACAAAGTGCCGTACGATATCCGTTTTCGACGCAGCGGCGTGCCGTTCTTTGAACGCGCACGCTTCTGAAGTTGCTTCACTGTTCGAAAGATAGAGCTGTCAAATTTTGTCTGCTGACTCATGGGTTACTATGATTGATGCTGTTTTTGTCCATTTTTTAAATGCAAACGTTATTTGCCACCTTTCTTCTTCCGGTTGCCGTATTAAATTCCTGTCCAGGAAGCTGTTTATAGTCTGCCTTGACGTATGTTTCATCGTCCTGTATCACGCAATCAAACTTCGTCAGCATCGTCGTGTACAACTTTCGCGATCGTGCTTTGGCCGACGTGTTTTGTTTATCGTCGTGCTTTGGAGTCACCACTTTCTTGTAAATTAACAGTTAAGCTTGTTTTTTTACCTCTACCTTCGGTTGAAAGCGCCACTCCCAGCTTCTTTGCGACATCTAGGACGGAGAGGTTGGGGTTCCGCTCGAAACAGCGGGCAACTCTTTTTGTCGTCGCTGTGGCCTCCGGCTTTCGATTTTTCCCCGATCCAGCTGTCCTGGCTGTCGGCAAACGTTCACCGAACATTTTTAATACGTCGGTAACAGTTGATTTAGCCACATTCAACCATTTCGTTAACTTGGCGTGAGAGTTTTTCGCTATGCACGAGCAAAATTTTGATGC
Organism: Aedes japonicus; assembly: GCA_034211315.2. Classification (NCBI taxonomy): domain Eukaryota; kingdom Metazoa; phylum Arthropoda; class Insecta; order Diptera; family Culicidae; genus Aedes; species Aedes japonicus. The sequence goes on along the minus strand of JASCZW010002728.1, from coordinate 23,881 downwards.
GTTGCTTCTCTTCCTTCGCTGACATTTTGATAGCTGAAGTGTACATATCAAAATCAAAATAGAGGCATAATGCTACACGTACACATCTTCAAAATGAGGGGTGTGCAACATTTAATGCACGATGAAAGGAAATACGTCAAGTTTAAGTCGACCAAATTTTGATCGAAACACCCTTTATCTGATTAAATTAAGAAGCTAGTATGATTCTGCTTGCTATTGATGCGTTAAAATTAAATAGATAAGGAAAAGACGTGCACAAAAAGACACAGTTAGCCTCCCACTACGAGTTCAGATCAGCTGTGATGAAATCAAGGTGGTAGACGAAAAGTTGTATCTGGGCTTATTGATGGCCGCCGATAATGACACCAGCAGAGAGATACAAAGGTACATTATGGCTGACAATCGTGTCTACTATGAACTCCAAAGGACGCTGTCGTCGAACAAAGTTTGTTAACCTGCGAAGTTATCCATCTACAAGACATTAATTAGACCGGTATCCCTCTACGGTCACGAAACATGAACATTGCTTGTAGAGGAACAACGTGCCCTCGATGTCTTCGAACGGAAGGTGTTGCGAGCAATCTACGCAGGAGTGCGACCTACGCAGGAAGACGGAAAAATCGGTTGACTACGGTCGGCTGGGCATGTTGTCATAATGTCGGAGGACAGCCCAGTTAAAATGATTGTCGATAACGATCCGACGGGCGCAAGAAGAAGAGGTGTGGAACGAACTATGTGTATCGATCAAGTATTTGTATTTGTATTTGATTTTGTATTTAAATAGTCTTAATGAATAACATGAATTTAAAATACAAATATGCAACATAAATATGCAACATAAATATGCAACATAAATGCCACCATACATCTTTTGCGAAGACGCCAACTTGCTATATGTCAAGAATCTCAGGATTCAGGTTATAAAGTTAGTTAACATGCGCACTAGCGCCACGTAGTGAGATAATTTTGAACTTTTAAGTTTACCATCCTGAAGGCCTTGGTCTACTAAACAACTTTGTGGAAGGAAGTAGCTTCCTACAAGGCGCGGCAGAGAATAATGCGAAAATGCTCAAACTTGAGTATTGAGTTAATTCGTAATTAACTAGTGACTAATTTCTGTCGAAAGTGTATTTGTTTATGTTTACTTTCAAGCACTGCATCCAAACATTCTAATTGTTTGTTATTGTAAATTCGTCAAAATGTTCGCGAAAGAAGTGATCACCAATTTGTTGATCGCTCAGAAGAAGCCGAAAGAGATTGCCAAGGTGGTAGGTGTGAAAACCCTGAAGTCAACCATAACACGCACATGGCAGCCAATGTCGGAGGACTACGTCCAAAAGGCATGCTCTGGCTTCCGGCGTGGGCTCGAGGATGTTATTATTAAAAATGGAGGACACATTGAATAGATTTGTTTAAAAGGACTTTATAAAGATACTGCACTAGAAAATGTTGATGTTATTGCTTGAATTAGTTGAAAATGGGATTTAAAAGAAAAAGAACAAATTTTCGCATTATTTTCTGCCGCACCCTGTATATACGAAGGATTACGAGATGTTTTCTGATGAAACAACTAAGCTCAATGCCCATGTAACACTCGAGACTAACCAGGTAACCAGTAAAGCAGCGTCTTTACGGCAGCCTATCAAGCATTTGAGTCGCCTTTAATGCAACATAAATGCCACTTTTGGCCCAATATACGGCTGCTTTACTGCAATGCTATGATAATGCTTCATTAATGCCATTATGCATTCGAAATGCTAATTAGGGAAGGTCCATTAATTATGTCACGCAAAAAGGGGGGAGGGGGGGTGGGAAAACGTGAAAATGTGACAAGGAGGGAGGAGGTATATAAAGTCATTTTTGCGTGACGTAACATATGGACGTTTCCTTACAGGCTACAAGCATTTAAATAGCATTTGAAATGCAACTTTACAACAGATGGCATTCAAGATGCTGACGTAACGCTAATATAATGCTTGTAGCATCTGAAATGCAGATTAAGGGTTGATTTATTGCAAATGCTAATGCTTATTGGTAACCTGGGTACCATCAAAGGGATCCGCGCATGTCAGGGGGTTTACTGTACTTCACTATTTTTTTATAAAATGCCTTTCAACGGTCACAAGTTTTTCTGATGAACTCGGATCGACACCATTTCTTCTGCAAAGTTGTTTGCTAAAGTCTGCAAGCAATTTCATAAGCATGTTTCTGGAGCATTTACATTCAAGCTGAGGCAGTTATTTGAGTGGTTCTCGAAATTTGTCAAAATTTCAATTTTTGATGCCAATTTGCGAAGAAAAATGCATATCGCATGAGGTCAAAATACGCTATTCGGTGGTTTTGGGAAGCAAGCTAACGGAGCACTGGGTCTAAAAGTCTCTGTCAACCAGCGCTATCCATCACTTGCAGAGCGGCAACTTTGAATTGTTATGGTGTAAAACTATATTTTCACGAAGTATCACATTCTCAAAACATTCACTAGTCCACATATCTCCAGCAAGAGAGCAGTTTTGGCTTCTTCTAAACCGATTGCATTTCAGGAACAGTTCTCTGACATACATATATCGGGTGAAGAAATATTTCGTTTGCATCTCAATCCATCTGAAAAACCATTCAATGAGAAGCACCTCCTCCAAACCATTAGTGATGCTTCAGTATTCAGTATTTTTTTCAAGCACCGGTAAGCGCGCACCTCTTTAAGCATACAAACATTGATTGATTGGATAACCGCGGTGCGCTCAAGCATCGGTGCTGAAGTTATGATATTTCGGAAGCGTGTTTTTCCATCACAAACGTGATAAGCGTTCGAGTGATTTCAATCGTTTTCCTATGAGTGATTGATTAACGGATTAATCAATCTGAAGCAAACACGAGTTCTAATTGCCAAATTTAATATCCATGTAATGATTTCCCCAGGTGAGCATTCAGGAAAAAAGAATTAGCTCAGGGATTTTTTTTTCTCTTCTTTATTGCAGCATAGAGAAGACCCCAAATCGACATAGCATGATGACGAAGCATTAAACACATTGTGGGTCATCGCATACGGTACGCATCCGCAGTTTTGAAGAATTGTGTCTCAAGTGAGCACCGATGATGATGATGGCAGCAGCTGAACTTATGCCGTACGCTTTGAAATTTAGCCTTAATTGCTTGTTCCTGAACTTGTATGCGAAGAGAGAGGTTATGTAAGTAGGGCAAATGCTACTGTTGTTGTGAGTGACCGTATTATTGCCAAACGGAGATTTTAATTCGTAACGAAACTTACCTTATGACTAATAAAAACGCTTAACAAAGATTGATTAAAACTGCATAAAAATGAAAAATATAGGTTGTAATTTCAATCAGATTGAGCTCATTGGCAAAACCACCTCTTCTGTGCATGAACTGGTATGATTCTGGAGTTAAGAAAATATTCAGCAAAATCAACATATCAGATTGCTGCTATGCAAGGAGGCATAAAAATTGGTATACTATTTGGGCCACTCACCCTGGGTGGTTGTTGCAGATGGCAGAGGAAAGCAATGAGGATGGGTATAACGAAGAGTGATTGTGATTGGAATTTGCTTTGTCGCGTTTTGTTCTGCACATAAATATGTTTAGGCCGATGTTATGTTAGAATGATTGAGTAGCTAGATTAAAATGATTACGTTGACAAACAAGGAATAAGATATTCTTGAATGGAGCTACCCGCATGATGTTAACAGCACACCAACGATAATGTTTTGATGATTTGAAAATATGGTGACCGAAGGAAGTTTTTTAGGTACGAATAACGAGACACACAATCGCATTGAGTGATGAATAACCTTGCCTATAATTCAACTAGATAATTTCACAATCCAGTAAAGACCAAATAATTGAAAAGCATAGCATTTTCCGACCATAAACTCTTCTGCCTTTGCTGCCTTTCTCTTTGCCCAATACCTGGCCAGATCCCTAAGATCAGCAGGGATGGGAGGGAAGTGTTGATTAGATGTCTACTTTAGAAGATGCTGACAACTTATGCTACCTTCATAAACATCTGGAGTAGGAAATTGGATGGGATTGTGCAGGAGGCTTTCCTTGGCGAGAAAGCATATGAATGTGTGCTTTGATGTAGCCACTTTTCCATCGGTCTTCCTCTTCAGCATCCTTTGGAGCGTCGGCCATCCAGAACCGGAATTTCTTCCGATGCTCTGATTGTTGTCTAATAGTGCCAAGATGTTGTAGATGCCGGGACGGGCATATCCGGCGTCCACAAAGTGCCGCATGATGTCCGCGCACACTTCTGAACGGAGTTGCTTCACTGTTTTTGTCATCCCGGTTAGAGTACGACTGATAGAGCTGTCAAATTTTGTCTACTGACTCATGGGTTACTATGATTGATGCTGTAAGGGTAGTTTCGTCAGTGAGGGTGAAGGTAAACCCTTGAAAAATCGTCAATTTTATTAAATGCAAATGCTATGATTTAATTGCTGAAAAATATGCCGTAAAAAATGTATCACTACTTGATATTAGAGCTTGAAAATCGAAGGTAATTAATCAAGAACCGTGGCAGCCATTTTAAGATTTAAGCGGCCTTCGCCTTATTCATGAGTTTTGTTTTTTTTTACGAAATTTTGACTTAAAAAAATTCTTACATTATCTTAAATGATTCAAGAATAAAGAAAAAAGATATGTTCGAAACAAATACCAAACAAATGTCACAGAGGTGATGCATTAACCAGAGTTATACAAACAATCATTTCTACGATATGTCCATTAGTCTGAATGTCATTTGGCGTACCTTCAGCCATTTGCCGTAGATTGGAATGGTCAAGTCCTATATAACAAAGTTTTCAGTCTCCTTGTCGACTTTATACGCCGCAGAACGCCAGTTTGCCTTGAACTGTTTCTCGCTAAAACCAGCTTTTTGTGTCTTCTTAAGATTCCGCTTGACGATGGCCCAATATTGTTCGATTTGGTGGAGCTCTGGCGTGTTGGGAGGGATCTTGTCCTTGGGCACCACTTGAACGTTGTTGGCAGCATACCACTCCGCATTTTTTCCATAATGGCAAGATGCCCAATCCGGCCAAAATAGAACGGAACAATTGTGTCGCTTCAGCAAAGTTAGTAGACGGTTTTAGAGGCACTCGCTCAGATAAATTTCCTTGTTGGCGGTTCCGGTGGCAATGTAAACATTGCTCTTCAAGCCACAGGTACAGATGGCCTGCCACACCAGATATTTCATCGCGAACTTTGACAGTTTAATGTGCTTGAAAATATCTGCCACCTTTCCCCGTCCGGTTGCCATATGAAATTATTTGACGTCTGCCTTGACGTAAGTTTCATTGTTCCGTATCACGCAATCAAACCTCGTCAGCATCGTCGTGTACAACTTTCGCGATCGTGCTTTGGCCGACGTGTTTTGTTTATCGTCGTGCTTTGGAGTCACCACTTTCTTGTAAATTAACAGTTAAGCTTGTTTTTTTACCTCTACCTTCGGTTGAAAGCGCCACTCCCAGCTTCTTTGCGACATCTCGGACGGAGAGGTTGGGGTTCCGCTCGAAACAGCGGGCCACTCTTTTTGTCATCGCTGTGGCCTCCAGCTTTCGATTTCCCCCCGATCCAGCTTTTCTGGCTGTCGACAAACGTTCACCAAACACTTTTAATACGTTGGTAACAGTTGATTTAGCCACATTCAATAATTTCACCAACTTGGCGAGAGAGTAGTTCGGATTTTTGCCATGCACGTGCAAAATTTTGATGCGTTGCTTCCCTTTCTACGACGACATTTTGATAACTGAAGTGCTAATCTCAAAATCAAAATAGTGGCATGATGCTTCACGCACACATGTTCAAAATGCGGGTCGTGCGATTTTTTTCTAATGCACGATGAACGGAAATGCGACTAGTTTAAATCGACTAAATTTTGATCGAAGCACTCTTTAATCCGCTTCGTGCAATCTTATTAAGAACATCTTCATCACTTTAAAGTGATACAATTTACTGAGGGTTTCGATTTTCACACTATGTTTAAGCTGAACAATTCAATTTTGAAATGACCTGAATTTCATTTATTTGATTCACATATTCTTCAACGGATCCTACAAAAACAGAAAACAGTCGATTTCTATGTGATTCATTTGAATGGAATAACAGCCATTTAACAGAAAACCCATAGGCCCAATTTCTGGAAAATATATTTTCTGTGTTCTTTACTTTTAAATTATATTATAATTATAAGATTGTTTAATTTTGCTTTTACTAAATATTTCAGAGGAAATGCTTGATGCATTCCCTGATGTTGTGCCCTGATGCTTTGCCTATTTAACAAAATTGAATGAATAAAATCTATTCAATGTGGATTCTTATGTTTTGATTAAAGTCTGGTCGTAACATAATAAGAGAAAATCAGAAAAGATTTTAAGATAAAATTATTTAAGAGATATTTTTTATCCATTTTGACCGCAATTTTGTGCAAATTGAAGAACGATGCGTACGGTTGGAAAGATGCTGTGTACCATATTTTAATTTGATGTAATGCGTAATGAATATTATTATGGTCATAATGATTTTTTTATAGACTGCTACTTGGGTTAGTCAGTGATTATCTGTTGATTTTCAGGGAAGCTCTCCTGATCTTCTGCAATGTTCTTTACTAAAATTCTTACAAGTTCCTCTTGAACTTCACACAGAATTCCTCATGAACGTCTTGACAGTCACTCCTTATTTTCTTCGAAATTCACTTCAGAAATATTTGGTAAGTTTTTCAATGAACATAGTTTTCTTTCTAAACTTCTGATAAGTCTCATGCTGAACTACGAGGAAAATTTCTCCAAAACTTTGGAAAAGTACTCTCCAAAATTTCTTGGAGAATCTTCCTAAAGTTGTTGAAATGTAAACCTTCGAAGCCTGAACGTATTCGAAATTCTTTTCAGAGCTTCCGAGATGTTCTCTTCTGAACTTCATGAAAAGTATCCTCCTGAACTTCGGGGAACTTTGTTCCTGAATTTCAGAGATTTTTTTTTCCTCTATTCATCTGAACAGTTTCTTCCTGATTTTATCAAATGTATCTTCTTGCTTTTCTGGGATTTCATGAACTTCGAGAAGTTCTCATTCTAAAAATCTGGAATGTTCGATTCGAAGCTTCAGGAAAGCTCTCTACCACTTCTGAGTCGTTCCAATTAAACTTTCGGGAAGTTCCAACAAAACTTTTGGGAAGTCTTTGGAATTATTGAAAAATTATTGATTGATAAAATTCCTTCTTGATCCTAAAGGTACTGCAATCCCAGGAATGTTTCTTCTTGAAATTCGAAAAAGTATTTTCCTGAGCTAATTCTTTCCAAACCTCTGATTGGTCCCATCCTAAACTGCGAGAAAAACTGTATTGAAACTTTAGGAAAGTCCTCTCCAGAATTTCCAGGAAAATTCCTTTAAATTTGTTCTTGAAGTTTCTTCCTGGACTTCCTCTTCTCTGAACTCATGGGAAGTTTTATCCATAACTTTGTCTAAAATTAGAATTTAAAGTGCTCCTGGAAAGTTTCTTTCTGTCATTTAGAGAGGTTTCTTCCTGAATTATGAGAAATCCTCATTCTGATATTTCTAATGTTATCTTTTGAGCTTTGGAAAAGCTGTTTAGCACTTCTGAGAAGATCCAACGAACCTTTTAAGTCCCGCTAGATCACCTTTTCATGATTCGTTATGGGGTATAAGATCTACCACCGAACCCTAGTCTGAGTTAATTCAAACTAGGGAACATATTGGATTTTGTAGTCAAAGGAACATCTATTAGTCCTCATCACATTGTATGTCTAGTGAAAAGTGACAATATCCGGTTTGAACCACCGAAAATGAGCTTGGAATGAGTAAAACATTGTTGGTCTTCATTAATGTGAATTCTTATTTTCTACTTGATGTTCTATAGTTTGAATTGGTTACGACTAGGGTTCTGCTGCCTGGTCAGTATCGGAGTCATTGTTTGTTTTATTGGAAATAAACCCGGTGACTGATAAAGAAAAGTGCTGTCTACACGTTGATTGTTGTTTTTTGAATTCTCCCATGCGCGGAAGTAACGATCTTTGATGAAGTTTGTCAGAAGCAGATAATTTCTCATCTCCATGCGAAGCGCTAGGAGTGGACGGTAATTTATTGCTAGAACGAATAGAAGAGAAGAGAAAGTGTATTGATATTTCCGTATAGGGCAACGGCAGGCTTTGAAATTGAAAGATACAAGTTTGAAAACGAGCGGAGGGCATTGAACGGTAGTATTCGAATCAGGCACATAACCCTTTACCATACTACCCAATGCAGGGTAGGCAAGGGGGAGGAAATCCCCTTGACTAGTAAAAGGTTATGCAACCGATCGGGCTCTTATACTACCTATTGCTTTTATCTGGTTCTTCACTTCTATTCGTTCTAGCAATAAATTACCATCCACTCCTAGAGCTTCGCATGGAGATGAGTAATTATCTGCTTCTGACAAACTTCATCAGAGTGCTGTCACTCACAAAGCGGAAACTTTCAATAAAACTTGATTCATTGCCAACAAAACCAACATTGACAGCTGTAACAACATTGAATACGTCCTCATTTCTCAATAGTGGTGAAGAAACTCGACAAGCACTAAACAAAGGATACGGGATATACTGCAATAGATCAAACTACTGGTCCCGAGCAAAGGGAAAAAAACCCTTTTGAGAAGTTTCTTCCAGAACTTCTGGGAAATTCTTTCTCAATTTCTATGACGTATCATCCTGAGGAATTCTGTTCCCGATTTTTGGAGAAATTTCTCCCTGGTTGGTTCCCGTCTAAAATTTCGGGGAAGTTTTTTTCCTGTAATTCAAGGAAGTTCTATTTTGAATTCCACCTCTAGAAAGTTTCAAACTTCAAAGAATTTCTCTTCCCTAAACATCTTCCTGAAGCTCTAATAAGTCCTCTCCTGATTCTTGAGGAAGTTCTGGCCTGAAAATCTGGGAAGTATGATTGAACTTCGTGAATGTTTGGTCCTGCATATTTGGAGGTTCTTCTTGGTTGAAGCACTTGAAAAGTTTCTGCTTGCCCATCAAAGAAGTATTTTTTTCGAGGAAGTCTCTTCCTGAACTTTTAGAAATTATCTTCCTGAAGCTCTGTGAAGTCTATTTCTGCACTTGATGTGCCTTAAATTAAGAGAAATTTCTGTCTAAAATTTCGAGGAATCAGAGATTTATTTTATAAATGGGTAAATGTCCAAATCCCTTGTGTATGTAAACTAAAATGATGCGTTTAGTAGAACTTTGAGGACAAAAAAATCAGAGTTCTAAGCTTTATTTCAATAGCTCACAACTTTTACTGTTGATCCGAGTCTCCGAGTGGCAACCGGCTGGGCTTTAGAGTGAGTGTTAGGATCACAAAAGTAAAAGTATTCAAAAGCGAAAGTAAAATTTACGTTTTTGTTATTCCGACCCAAGGCGTATTGGTGGTCCAAATTACTCGAGCTCCTAGTTAATTTCCAACCACCTCTGGTGATGCCCATATTAATTTTAATCAGTTCGCTAAGACATTCAAACTGACGGTAGTTTATTTTGTTTTCAATATGATTAGATTTTGTTTTGCAAGAAGTAAATTGTTTTTCTGGTAATTCACCTGAAAAAATAATTAAAAAAGAGGACTGATTTAATAAGAAATTTAGGGAAAAAGTTACATCCACAAAAAGAGCCAATATGTTATACACAAGGAATGTATCAAAAATACGCTATCCGGGTGCATTTGCGTTGTACGTATTTATGTATTTGTGATGGTTGTAATGTGTTCATCAGAGTGCTGTGCGTTTGGCCAAGGATGGAAAAATTCAATCGCGTGCATGATTGCAGCCGATTCCGTATTTTGCTTCGACATTTCTTTTTCGATCATTCGCAATTGCATGGAAAAATTTCAAATGATCTCTGCTGATTGTTTATACCACTGAATCCATGAATCAACCAAGTTAGAGAATGAATGATTAAATCAAAGCGAGCCACGCAATATCCACATTCATTTTGAATCATGTGAATCATCTATTAGCTTTATAGAGAATCATCCGTGAATCAAAATTTCGAATCAATATGAATGCAAGATTGCATTCATGGAATTACTTGTTGAGTGTTAAAGGAAGATTTATTCGACAATTGAAGAGAGACCAGAGTGAATGTTATAGAAGCCAACTTAATTCTATTTGCGATTTTGTTTAATAATAAAAACCATGACTTTTTCATTTCTCAATCGATTTTTGACGCTGAAGTTCTGTTGGTCACAAAGTTGTTCTGGATTCAGGTAAGGACATTTTTGATCCCAAATTGTGGACCATTCTCATGTTGAATCATGTGGACCAAATCATGTTATTTAAAAAATAAAACAATAAATTAACATACCCTAGCAGACTTGGGACCGTCGTTGGCTTCCCCGGTAACCTTCCGGATTCAGCGGTCTGGTTTCTAGGACCGCGTTTCGTTCCAAAAAAACATGGACTTACGAATTATCATTTTATACTGATATTCAAAGCCGAATACGATTTGGTACCAGCGAACCTTCTCAGCCACCGTAACAGTGACCAGTACTCTGATCACCCGTGATCCGGTTCGGTAGATTGCTGTCCGTTCCAACAAAACATGGGTGTGCTACATATTATTTTACATTGATATTCTAAGACGAGTGTGTTTTAGTACCGGAGCACCTTCCCAAACGTAATGTAGCCATAGTTGTCAATAACTGGATCATCCGAAATCTGGTACGGAGGACCACTTTTCATTCCGACAAAACTAGGCTTGCGACATATGACACATGAATGCTAATTTTCAAGGGCGAATAAAATAGAGTACCAGAGTACCTTTTTAAATTTAATCTGAGCACAATTACCAGTATCTGGGTAATCCAATATTCGGTACCATTGACCCTTTTTGTTCCGACAAAATAATCAAAATAATCCGGATACTGGTCATTGTGCTCAGATTACGTTTGATTGAATACCAGGAAATATTCCCAAAAGTATTCGAGCCGCAGTGAACAGTATCAGCACAGACGTAATTCTTTCTCTTCACTCATCTTACATGCATTTAATGCTTAATTTGAATATAATTTTATAACTTATTTTATAATTTTTGAATAATTATATTTTTTTAAATATTTTCGACATCTTGCCAGCTCAGATCCAGATTTAACCAAAGTCGGCATCATTAAATCCAATGCAGCATTGACGATCGGTTGTTAATTCAGAACATGCCACCTAAAATTTCCGGCTATCAACTTATCGACATTCTTTTACAGCCTTGCAGCAAAGCTTCCCATCAAGTTGTTCAATAACCTGCAGCAGGGTGGTGTTTTGGCAGCTACAGTTCTAAAAACTAAAACAAAAAATGTGGTTTGCTTATAATTTTACTTCAAACAGTACTTACTTGGTTTATCACTGTTATTGAAAGATAACCGTGAAGCAAAACGCGAATGAGTTTTTTTTTTGACAAGCAGCTAGCAACAGAAAACAACAACATCAACACACAACACCATAATAATCATAGCCAACTTTTGTACTATCGAGGCGAGGCGATTCAATCTTCGTGAATCAATGAATGCATTCATAGACGATTCTTTTATCTGTAATTCATAATACAATGAATGCATTGTGTGAATGATTCAACGCATGAACACAATCATGCGTGACCGATGTCAAATGTTTCTTTCGCGTTTTCTTCTCTGTTTTCTCTCTTCTTCATTCACTCCGTTGTGTTATGATGTTGGGAGAAGATTACTCAGATTGAAATTCTTCCGAGAGCGTGTTCGCAAATGATATAAAATTGAACGTTATTCGATGTGATTTTTTCCATCACTGCGTTTGACTATCATCTTTTGTACGATTACTTGTTCGCACGGTTTCAATTCTTCGTTTTCAAAATATCACGCATTGAAGATACGTGAAAATGAAGGTTTTGGATGGCCTACGGGGTGTAACTGTGTGACAATTGGCGAAGCGCTTTGGAAAGTGTAAAATCAATCATAACCTAGTTTGCGGAACACTGTTGTTTGGATAAACTGCCAGGAAGAGGCAGAAAACTCGGATCTTCCAACCCTGAACTGGATCAAGAAGCGGTAGCTTTAATTCGAAAGAACAAATCAATGCCGATAAGTGATTTGGCCAATAAAGTGGGAACCAGCGTCGGGATGATTTAGCGTATCGAGAAATGGAACAACCTGAAGATCTACCAAAAGCTGAAAACCACCAAACAAAGTACAGAACAGAAGCCACAAGGGCCCGGACATTGTATTCACGAGCTTTGAACCGGATGCATGTATGTTGATGAACAATTAGACCTTTGTCAAAGAGGACTCAAACCCCCTTCCATGTCCAATCAATGCAATCTATCAATCTGAGTGTCTGCAAAAGGCCTTGATATCAGAAGCATAGTACTCCCAAACTGTTTTGGCCGGCTTTAACGTCGGCGCATGACGCCAAAACAACTTTAAATTTACTAAAGATTAAAGGGTAAAGATTTCGTTGAGAAAGATATCAATCCGCCAAATTTCCCTCAGGTTTAGCCCACTGAACGTTATTGGACTGGTAAAGCAAAGGAGAATAGGCAGAATTTCAAAAAAAATGGGCTAAGGCGTCAAAAAAATGCGATGAAACACTTGTCCGGAACTTGATGAAAGGTTTTCGATGAAAAATTCGCAAATTCGTGAAAGAATAATAATAATTTCATCCAATTTTTACAATGGTTAAGTTCAATTCCGTTTAATAAAGAACAATATAATTTTTTTGTTACTTTTTAAAAAGTGATCAAATGAAGTGGTAATTTTTAAATTCTCCTAGTTTCCCAATCACAATCGTTCTACTAATACGCTCAAAAAAGTTTTTTTTTTAAATAATGTTTAAAAAAAGTGAAAGTGGAATATAAAACCGCTTTTTATATGATTCGAAAGAAAAATATGTGCATAACTTATCTTTGATACAGTCCTTAGTCAAGTTTCATGTGAAGCATTTGATTGGACAAATGAATAGTAATTTTATAGGAAACCAGAAGCCCAATTTTGAGAAAATATATTTTTCTCAGTATTATGGCCTATTATATATATAAGATTGTTAAATTTTGCTTTTGGTAAATAATTTAAAGTGAATGTTTCAGTTTGCTGCTGTTAACTATTTAAAAGGCCATTAAACAAAATCGCAAGAATAAAATCTTTTTCGTGTCGATTCATGTGTTTTGATTATTGTCTGATCTTAACATCATAAGTGAAAATCAATTAAATATTCCAAAGTTATGTTTTGTTTATTTTAACAGTCAAGGTGGTGCATTCGATCATGCCTTGACCTACCCCGCATGGGGATGCTTGGTAAAAGTTTGTGTTCCTGTTTCGAAATACTACCTCACAATGCCCTCCGCTCAATTTCAAACTACTTCTATTCAATTTTCACCGCCTGCCGTGAGCTAACGGAACTATCAATACTTTCTCTTAACAACATTGTTCTAGCAAAAATTACTGTCTACTCCTAGAGCCTCATGGTGATGAGAAATTATTTCCTTCTCAAAACAACATCATCAGTAATTTTGTGTTGATTGTGCTTTCGCAATACGCTTATTGCTCTCAACTTACTTCCATATACTTCCACAGTTATTAGTTAAGAGCTTTCGATGACATGTATCATTTTTGCATTTGTATCATTGAGTGGCAAGTACAATCATACCCTATGCCCAGGGAGGCGAGAAATTTTCCTTAACGAAAAATTCCTAGACCAGGTCGGGAATTGAACCCAGTCACCTACAGCATGGTATTGCTTTTTAGACGCCCTTCACCGACTGAGCTAAGGGAGGACCAATCCATTAAATATTAAATGAAGATGGATCCACAGTCATCAAGCGTTGTATCCAAGTCAGATCAAAAGTTACCGAGAGACACGACCTACTTTATTAAGCGACTCACACACACACGTCCCGATTTCTCCAAGCATTCGTTACAAGATCTATGAAACCCAATCATTTCCGGTCTGTCCCAAAATGCTCAACCTTTCCAAATTTAGCATTTTACGCCCTGATATAAGCCTACCGATCCGAAGAAGTGCCAAGGTATCGAAAAGACCTTGCCCGTTCTCAACATTCATAATGCAGTCCCCCTTTTTTGGAACCCCCCTTTCGTTGTCCATTCTTCAATCGAATCATTATGGACACCGACCGAAGTGGATCAGCGGGCATCGGTTATGTTTGCCGTTGTTATTAGCACTCTCTCGAATGACGGTGTGACCGACCCACCATAGATCTGAATGGTTTGTTTGGGTTCCGCGGGGTATTGGTTGGTGATGCTCTTTCACTTTCGTTCAATGCCGTAATTTGCATGCCATCATCGTTTCATTTCTGGGTAAGGGAAAGACTTTCACTTGGGAATTCTCGCCTTCCCGTCTCTCTCTGTCTCGCCTCTCGATTGGTCGTTTAAATGAACATTGTGCTCCGTGCTTTGCGGGGATAAGGCAATCTCCCATCAAGCTGACTACCCTCAACAACCGTGGCGACGACGGCATGTTTGTTTTTCCCGGGTGGAAGAAAAAGCACAAATCACAAAATGGTATGTAAATTATATTTTTAGTTTGCACCAAGCGTAATGATGGTGAATGAAAAATGTTTTGTTTTGAAATTAGTCACGGTGAGTAGATTTCAGTGGAACTGTTATGGGAAATGCCGCATTTGCTTTCAACACTACGGCAAAAGAGAGAGAATCGACTTTTGAATCAGGTTGTTCATTCTGACAGAATCTGAATTGACAGATGTCCCACTAATGAGAACAAGGCAACGACTAATCCGAAGCCTAAAAATAACAAACAATAAGGCGGGAGGATTTCATTCTTCGGAGCTTTGCATTTTTCTACTGTTCCGTTGACGAGGGTCTTTAATCTCATGAGAGGCAGACTCAACACCCACAACGATAACGAGGATAACGAGCCAGGATAATTCAGCTCCTCGTTGAGTTTTCCTATTGAAAATGGATATGAAGTTCCGAATGGGTAAAAAAAGATGATGGAAAGCTCGATTTGTTGGAAGATTCAATTTGTAAAACACATGATTAAAACATTGATTGAACGGGGTGTTGAGGCTCAGCAAAAAAGCTACAAACCTATCACGCCAAGGACTAGTGTTCAAAGCTTGGCTATGTTATATTGTTGTATGAGGATAGTTTATTTTCCATTTTATCTTTTATGAAGCTCCACAGTTTGCGCTTTTTGCATCATATTAAAGTATAAAATAAAGTATTATAAACCTAAATTTATAAACTGTTTTTTTTAACATTACTTTCAACTTGTTATATACAAGCTGTGTTACTTGGAATGAGGACATAATATATGCATTATGTCGGACAGTCAAGCAGCTCTAAATGCTATAAAGTCAGCAACATGCAATTCCATGCATGTTTGGGAATATGTTCAATCACTCCAAAAGCTGTCTTGTAATAATCAAATCAATTTGTTACTGGGTTCCTGGCCATTATGGGATTGATAGAAACGAGAGCTGATGAACTAGCAATACTCAGATCGTCTCATCAGTTCGTAGGACCTGAACCCGTTCGTGGTTTATTTGCTTCTTCACTTTTTTTCTGTTCTGGACATAAACCACTACGACCAAAAATTTGATCTATTGTAGTATGTTTCTTCACTTGAATGGAGATGAATGCCTGGGGATGCTTGAAAGTGGAAGCAAACTTGTACAACACCTTCATAGCTAGGTAATCAAAGCGGTTCATCACTCCAAACATTTCAATGACTCGCAAGTTACTTGATAGTATCAAAAAAAGATTTAAACATATATACAGGCCTTATAACTGGTCACTGTCCGAGCCGATATCACTTGAAGCTGATAGGAAAACTTCAAGATGATTCATGTCGATAAAGAAGACTCCGGACACTTGTTAGGCCACTGCCCGGCGAGCTCCAACGAAATATTTAAGTTCTTCAGCAAAGAGCTTCTAGATCCTTCTGAGATCTGGAGAACAAAAAAAGAGGACATAAGAATCAGTCAAAATAACGAGAAACCCAATTAAATCAAACACTTTCGGGACTCATAATTTAACATGAAATTTAAATTGCGAATTTGAATTTTAATTTGAAACATGAAATTTGAATTGCGTTTCGGGAAAAAAATTAACTTCAATTTAGCGTGAAGTTATGTATCAAATCATAGAATGCATCTAACCAAACAAAAACACAGAAGCAACTTTATTGGCAGTTTTTACAGTTGCGAACGCTAACAAAGTCTGCTTCGAGCATCGCTGGTGAACGGTTGTTTAGAGCGCATTATCTATTGTTCGGTGGCGCGAGTGACCGTATGAGCGAAGAAAAAAGAAAAAAAGCAAACTGCTTCCTGGTGACACATAATGGTGCTGTGAGTGTAGGGTAGTTGGTTTAAATCCGCACCGATGGTTCACTATACTTGCCATAACCCCATATCTAGTTCCCTGGATGGGAGCAGAACCACAATGGAAACGAATGTTCTCTGTTAAGTGTTTCTACCGTAAAATAGTTCGAACATAATGTAGGTCTCTGGCAGTGCAAATTACAACGACCGCACAACTTTTTGAGACCGTATTCGGTTGTTTCTCGTCATGGTTTGGGGACTTCTGAACCTTAAACGTACGTAGTCCAGCTCGAGTTTTGGTAGCGTAACGCGGTGCGTTTAGTTGGACCAATTTTGTAAAAATGTAAATATGTAAATACTAAATTTGTAGTTCAAGGTAGTGTAGATAGTAGATTATGTGTTTCAAACTGGATTTTTGTTTCCAATTGGATTTTTGTTCTGATTTGTGTTATTCGTTGTACATTTGTTGGGTTTCTTACTGCGTGAAAAGTGGGAGCTTTTTTATAGCATGCTAGGATGAAAGTTTGTTTTTATGGGAGGCTACATATGCGAAAGAGATGGATATCAACTGAACACCTGAATACAATACAATGGCTAAGCCGAACATTATTTCTCGCGTTCAATTTCTTTGATTGCGTGGTTTCTTGGGCAATGAAGTTTTTAATCCCAGGCATTACACTAGCAAATCGGCTGGAAAACAGTTGTGTTTGTCGTGGTTTTTAAGTGTTTTGAGCGTTTAGTCGAAGTTTTTGAGTGCTTGAATGTAGTATACGATTTGCAAATATCTGTTAAATTTAGAATACTGTACAAAAAGCTCGTTCGACGAGCTTTTTGTGTAGTACGGACTGATAAGTATTCCTCCTTTGGCGATCGTGGACGTTGAATGATTTGATTTGATCAATTTGGTGAACGTCGTCTGCTAAGATGCTAGATTCGTGCGCTCTGGTAAAGGCCCGCCCGTTTAGGCAGCTAAACGGAGGAGAGTGCAGTTCGCCCGAAAAACTAGCGACGGTCGCCAATAATCCGTCGTGTTTCCACCCTACGTTACAATCCCTGAGGAACGGATAGCCGAGAACGCGGTTTCAGTGATCCGTTGTCGAACACTGAACCGGACCTACCCAAAGATATAGTAGTCTTCCTTAACCCCGCTCGGTCATAGCGGTCAGGTACGCGAAGTCGGGTCGCTTGGGAAAGGAGACCCTATTAAAGCGAGATCGGTCAATTCCGACGTTCTCGACGAGATATAAATCGGAAGCCTTCCGTCCAGCCGCCACCTCTCCCGCAACTCAAGTTTCGGCTAATATTGCGCACGGGTCTAGGGAACGCCAAGCGTCGCCATCTCGGAGTCGCCGTCATTACGGAACCGCCACCATCGCTTCAACTGATCGTCGCTTCGTTAGGTATCATCATTGCTTCGTTTGAAACCATATCATCAGCGTCATCAGAAAAACCTACGCAGGTATTTCCGCACAAAGCTTCATGCAGCCATGATTAGTTAAATAATTTGTAGCTTTAGAGCAAGTTTTGTCCAACACGAGTGAAGCTTGTAAATCGATGTTAAATAGATTGAAATTGGAGTTTTTTCGTTTAGTTTCCGTTTTTTATTTACGTTTCGTCCTTTAGCTGGCTCATTCGTCATTTTCAATATTGCGGTTCGTCTATTCAAATCATTAGCACATTCGTTTGAAAACAGGTTCGTTAGTTGGTTCTGGCTTTAAAGTCTAAAGAGACTTGTTACACCATTTCGAGATTGCGTTGACAAAATGCTCCGGCAATTGCTGAAGTTACCTTGTAAAGCTTCAACTACAATAAAAACCATAGTAGTTCTACTGCATCTCTAACCCTTTCTCTGCTCGCCACCGATGGATGGTACCATTGTAATGGAGTCCTCTCTCACTCTCGCGAAACTCGGCACATCGAACAATTAGCAAAAAATCGATCCTATAGAACAGCAATTAGGTACTTTTTAATTCCCAGCGTGTGGTTCATGATTGCGTTACTCGTTCACGCAGGCAAGAAGTGCATAAAAAATTTGATAGTGGATCGCGGCCGAATAAGGCAAAATCTTCAACACAAGCAGTGAATGGTGCATGCTCAATCATTAAGGATTGAGAGGAAAGTAGCCATCTTCTTGCCCATCCACGTGCATGATCGTATCTACGGCTCGAGAGCTCTACCGAGCAGTCTCTTGCACGCACTGTTGGAACCGGAACCATATTTCTGCATCCCTACCAACATCGCCATGGCCATTGTTTGATGAGCACCGATCCACCCGGACATACCATTAGCGATCGCAATTGTTTCCGGCCAAGAATATTGGCAAGCTGAATAGCCCAAAGCGAACAGGCCTTCAAACAGAGGCCTTTATTTACAGGCTTGGCTCATTCTCACACGGCGCATGCGGTGTTGGAACTCGGTCTTGCTGACATTCCCGGACCTGATCACCTTGCCGCATCTGGGCATCGCGAAGCATTTGAGTGGCAAGACGACGATATTCCCTCGAAGCTATCCGACGGCGAGGGAAGATTCGTATCTAGTGGTGTGATCGAGCAGAAACGGTGCAACCAGACATCGTCGGCGACAGAGGCCCGGAGTAGCGGCAAACGAGCGCAATCCTCGAGCAACGGCAGTAATCTACAACGGTTGCAGTCCCAGCAACAGGAGAGTGACGCGACCCTGAAACATCATCGTCGTCGGTACGATCACAGGCCCGAGTGGAGCGTGACGAGCGCATTCCGTGCGACGATAGTATCGCTGCAGAGATGCATGCGGTGCAACAGAGTGAGTGACGCGATGCTAATTCTTCCAGACAACATTCGCGCACAGACCACGGTGCTTCGACATAACAGCAGCAGTACGCAGCATAACGGGATCTCAACGACATGAAGAGGAAGAGCAAGAACACATTAATGGTGACGCGTACTGAGAGTTAGCTTGCATGAGCGCAAATTATAGTTAGCAGAAAATTTCTTGAACTATAGTTTGTAGTTGAGTGAGTTTAGGAATGAAGATTTCTCATTCTGATCTCTTGGATATCGCTTGCTGAACACACCATCTTGGACGAGTTTAGCTGGCCGACCTGGAGTAAGAGTTATTGAGTGTGAGAGATACGCTGAGGTACCACTTCCTGCTTGTGGCACAAATGTCGATATTAGCACCGAGAATTGACTTTTGCTGCTCCTTATTTCATTGTCACTGCCGTTGAGCATCCGACAGTCATCCAACGTAATCGGAAAATGTCAGCAGATCTACGTGAAATTATATAACTTGAATGATTTTGAGCAATTTTCGTTAATGATCGGCAAAGGTGTTCGGCAAAAATGACGATTAGAGACATGTTTTGTCTTATTGGGTTAAGGGATGGGGCAATTGGCAAAAATGATGACCAAGAGAGAGAGAGATGAGCGAGAAAGAGAGAGAGAGAGAGAGAGAGTAGAGAGAGATATAGAGAGAATGAAGATTGCGAAGAAAAGTTGTGTTTAGATCAATGTTTATTTATGTCGGAATTGAAAAGTAGTATTTTTATTCCATTTTTAATTACCATATTAACCACCATGTGTGCCTGACCAACGAAGCATCCTTACTATTAGTCCAAATTGCTCTCAAACTCTATATTTTACCATAATTTTAGATAGTGTGAAAAAACCACTGACACTTGTGAGAGGCCCCACACTTTCTTAATATCTTGGCCTAGCAGAAATGCGCAGTTCACTTGAAGGTCTCATGTTGATTGGAGATGATATTTGATTTTTCTGATACAAAGCCCGTCCAGTTAGAATTTGAATCACTTATTGTAAGCTGCAGCGGCATGAAAATTATCGCTGCAAGAACTTTCTACAAGATATCGTTCTTATCGAGCCAGGCAACCAAACAGAATCAAAGAGCAAAAGCTGGTCACCAAACTCGAGATCGGAAATTGTAACAGCAGTTTTTTGACGAAGTACCATGGATGCTCTGCTCTCACCACTACAATGGACTTCGGACAGCTTTCCCGGCCAACAAGGTACATGGCGACGGCACGAGGAGATGACGCTTTTATGGACAAATTTGCCAAAAACCGACGATTTGGCAAGGACTATGCAGCTGCAGTAAAGACCAAACAGTTCGTGTGACGAATGAAGACGATGGACTCGAGATGTACAAAGAAGAGCGGAAGTTTATGAAAAGTGCAAAAACGGCTCGGAAATGTAGAAAAAACGTGCCAAGGCAGCGTTCGATGGGGAGGAATAATAAATTACCTTTGTTTTGATTTATTAAACTTCATTTTGCACGTCAACCGTCACTATACGTGACAATTTTATTACTCTGTTTTATATGGACAAAGCTTTATATTATTTTCAAACGTTGAGTTTTTCAAAATCGCGTTGGACAAACGTTGAGCCATATTTTACCTCAATACAACTTCATCAGCAGCAATCAAATTTTGATTATTTGGCTTACCACAAATAGGATCAAATCATTTTATTCCGTAGTATGAGAATTAGCAGCCAAAAATGTAGTAATACCTAGAAAAGTGGTGATCCTCATTCCGAAAACGAAAAGAAAATGAAAACAAGTTAGTTATTAAGTTACATTTTGATTTTTACATTAATAAATTTTTATTATTATATCCTACGTTATAGATATTTACATAAAAGAAGATAAATTTTTGGCAACACAAAATGGCAAAGAACAACTTAGATGTTTTTCAGGTGGACGACAGAAAAAAAGGAATTTAAATGGCGCTAAATTTCTCGTTAATCTCAAGCCAAAGAAGGCGTAAATAACGGAATTATCAGTAATTTTGCATGCGCTATGCAACAATGCCGAAAATTTTCGTACAACAATAAAGTTCAGGCGTTAGTTTGTTAATTTACATTAAATATCTAATTGCTTCACAAATGACATTCTTTCATGCATTAGATAACGTTAAGAAAAATTCAATGTTTTCAGTACATGTGTATATATAGTTCACTGAAAGAATTAGTTTATATTACAAAAATCGGGAAAAGAAGACGATTACATCCATCGCGTTTTCAGCAAACGAAACTGATTTCACTTTTTACAACATTCAGAATGACCAAGATGCATGCAGCGTCAAAGCACGAAGCTTTTATGTTGACACAGAAAGAACATCGTGCATTGTAATAAAACAATGCAGAGCTACGAATATTTTGTCACAACACAAAAGAAACGTCTCTCTGTGGTTAAATAATATACCGACAGATCTACTTATCGACTAAATATAATTGACAAAAGTGCAACCACGGGGAGATGTCCAGCGTTTTTTATTGCTCTATGGGGTTCGCACTTGAATATTTGAAAGTGCTGATTCTTAATTCGTAAGCACTCACCGGGTCAGGTTGATCAGAGAACAACCTTATCATTATATGAAACATAACTCACGATAGCGCTGATTTTTGATGGAGGATAATATTTCGCCATTACCTGTGCAGTAAAATACCCATCAAGGCGAGTACGGCATAAAAATAGAATAGCGATTGGCTGGTCATCACTAGAGTTCATTTCGTGCATTTTACAAAAGTTGGGTAATTTTTTTTTATTAATCAATTTAGTTCATCGGACTTGTTCGATGACAACGAAAATTGAATAAAATTTAAGTATTATAAACACGAGCCAAAGTGAGCTGAAGATTCGCTAAATTCAAACAATTGGTGCCGCAACGCTTCGACTATAGCTGTTAGAGGTTCGTTGTCGAACGCTGTCTGATAAACTGGGGCTGGGAAGGTGAGTGTCACCTCCAGTAATGCTCTCGAGGAACCTGATGTTCAGTTGAGAGATAGTTCGAGCAGGTCAATTTATTCAAAAAGTTGAAAAATAAAACCGCTTGTTGATTTTTCCGTCGACGTTCCATAGCATGCAATTGCAGCAGATTGCAGCGATTCAATACGGCGGAGATTTTGCGGATCACGCCAGCGGCAGATTATGCATGCTATATCCGACAAATCCCTGTTGCATTGTTTCATCCTCAAGCCCTCCAAGTCAATTGATACAGCTGATCAGGTATTTTCGAGATCGGTCGTACCATGAACACAGAGAGCTTCGTGGTAGTATTGGTCAGTGAAGTTCTGATTTTTAGACACAAACCCCAGCTGGCGATTAGCTCAGAAATCACAGCAGAGCGGTGGAGGTTAAACGATAATTTATGATCCAGAACACCTAATTGCTGAACTGGTCGGTTCTATGAACGACGGCATTGATGGCAGAAGTCGAAAACAATCGGCTGCTTCGATGCGGTAATACGACATTACCATACACTTTGGAATGCTGATCATAAGTTTATCTGACGGCACCAATCGCGAATCGATCCAGAAGCAGATTAATGAGTGTTAATCTCGGTAGTCCAGGCACTACAAAACAGCTTTTAGATCATCAGCATACGCGCCCGCTGGCAGCCATCTCCCAGGCAGCCAACACGTCGCCGAAGCGACAAAATGTAAACAAGTTGCGCGGTCCGGTTGTTCTGTGGAACACCTGACGAGTTCTGCAGCCAGGTCGGCGGTACGCTTGTATCGCTTTCCTACCGCAGGAGCTCCCGTCTGTTAAATACGGCGCTGCCGGGCGATGTCAATCTTTCCGATGCCGAGCCTGAAAGTCGTCAGGTACTTCTGGCGGTTGATTGCATCAAACCAGCTTTAGGGTCGTGTAGCACACGCCGCCCGCCTGTGTTCTTTCTCCAATTGATCGCGCCAGGTCGCAAAATCCAAGAGCATCGCGGCAAACTGGAACGTTCAGGTATGAAACCGGTGATCGCCAGAGGCATGTAGCATTTGCGCCGAGAAATGAAACCACCTGGGGGGCTTCACCAGGAGGCAAAGCACGATTGAAGCATCTCTGGCATGCACGCCGTTGGTTCTTTGTGGTGTACCGGAACCATCAAAGATCAGATCATCAGGGAAATTGATTCAGCAAAAGATTTGCTGAAGATCCCAGCGATATTTTTATTCGACAAGAGCCCATTAGTTATTGCCATACCGAAGATGGCAATACCATCTAACCAGACGAATGTAATATTTTATTTTTGATGGTACGACATCATCAAGGGCGTTATCTCAAAAATATCTACGTCTACAAGGTTCAATGAACGCCCAAAATATGGTTGTTCACTTGGCGCATATTTGGCAAACACTGACGAAAATGAGTAAAAATTTCTGGCATTTTTCCACGAGATGCTCAACATCATTCAAAACACGCTAGCTGGCATATAGTAGTTTTTTCTTCAACTTGTTATTAACCCTAAAACTCGGGTTTCTGCCTATGAGTTTGTACCTCCGTAAAACGCATCAGATAATTGTTAAGTTTACGGTACCATTATATGCCAAGTGGAAACTACTTATTCTGCCAGGAATGTAATGTTTGAGTTTGCTGCTGTGTCATTTCGTGTCGTTTAGTTTTTGCGTAGCAGTTGTTCATTAAGAGAGAAAGCAGACGACGATAAGGAACATCGTGTTCATCCAACCACGGTACAGCGTACGCATTTCAGCCATTTCATCAGCATTTAGTCCAGCAAAGAGCATCCCATTAATGACAGAAAGAAAATCCCAAAGAGCATCAGTCAATTTTGTTTATAGTCTAATGTC